>VYZV01021748.1:64559-88415 GCA_013401275.1 Pandion haliaetus | reverse complement strand
CCCCCCCAAAGATAGATGATTTTGGAACATTCTGCTTTCAGGGTGAGATGTTTCAAATGACAATTCATTCCTTTTCCACACTCCTGGCTTTTGGGAGAAAAAACAAGTGACTTCTCATTCTGATCTAGGATGAGTTGTGAAAATGTCAGGTACTGTTGTGAGATGGTAAAATTATTGTTGTGTCAGTTCTGCCTGCAAACAGACACACTGCTCCCTCTTCTTCCTGCTGTGGTTCGTGTGAGCCCAGGTGTCATACCCCCCTCATTTTTCCTCATTGCTGTAAAGCAGTAAGCCCACAGATGTGAAGCTAACAGTGCAGATGTCACCGTGAAGATTCAAAATGTAGTTACATGTATGAATTTAGTCTTGTTGACTGTGTAGTCACCGAAGCGTCAGAGGAGTCTGTACAAAGTACAGGCTTCGTCACCTTTGGCGTGATTTCATGCATGGGCCACATCTCTACCCAAATGAATGATGGACCGTATGTTTTCTGACTGCCTTTACCTCTTTTGGATCTTCTTTGTCTGTAATTATACCAAACCTGATGAATCATTTCTTTGAAAGGTCGTGTAGTCAAAGTGTAGAGAAGAGGATTCAAAGCACTATTTATTGGCAGTATAAAAATCACCACCCAAGAAGTTATGGTACCTTAGGGAGGGAAAAAGAAAGGAAGCTGTAATATGCATTCCAGTGTTTGTACCCGTTAATTAACGTAAGCACTTGATGCCTATGCAGCACAGCTTCCTGCTGAGACGGGTGGTCGTGGGCTCCTAGGCTGAGTTCATGTCACGACAGGTACTTTAGTTTTTCTTTCCACTGTTACACTTGCACTGCCCTCTTGCCTCCCTCTGTTTCCAGGACTCCCTGCAAACCCTGACATTTTTTACCTTCCCAGTAGTTCCATTTATCCCTCTTAGCTCTTCTGTACTGTAACTCCCTATTTGCCCTGGCGTCCTTCTTGTTCTGGCTGAGCCCCGTTTTCTTGCCGCAAAACTTTTTGCCTCTGCTTTGCTCCTTATCTCTTCCTGTCATTCTGTTCCCCATCCTCTTCCCATGACTAGTGACTTCCAATCCTAACGCTGTCCCTGATGTCCTGTCCTCCCTCAAAGCAATATCCTCTGGTCCCCGTGTCCCCTCAGAGGCTGGTTTTCTCCTCTCCACCAGGACTTCTCCATTCTTCCCCCCGCAAAGGGCATTGTATACATCCTCCTTATTTCGTTCTTGCCCTGTTGGTAAGAGTTTCCGTGTTCACACCGTCTTCCTTTCTGAAGGTTTCCTGCTCTCCTGCCTATATCAGGGTCATTTTTCCAGGACCCCCTTCTTACCCTTACTGTTTGGGAGATGTCAGCTTGTTACCTGAGGGGCAGGTGAGGAAGGGACAGGACTGAAGTGCTGAGAGATGTTACTGGGTGCCCTCTGTTGCATTGTTTGATTTATAAAACAGCTATAGAACTGTTGCAAGCAGTACAAAAAGCTTAATTCACTCCCCCCCCCCCGGCTTTACGACTTTATTGCAATATCAATACATTCCTATTGATACCTATAACATTGTCTACAGTTTTGGAAGCAAGCAGATGCTTAGTTCAAAAGCTGTCACAGTGTATCCCCCAAGAAAAAGAAATGCTATCAAATGCTGTTTAAAACTTCTGTAGACTTAAGACAACTATCTGTGATGTCTTTAATTTTATGAAATGAGTACTGTTTAATCTGGTTTATCTAATGCAGAACATTCATTTGCTGAACCCAAGTTCTACTTTTCACAATATTTTCTTGAAAATTTCTTGGGTTGTTTGATGACGAAGAAGCATTTTAGAAGATTTCAAATGACTGAAAATATTTTACATAATCAACGTAACTTCCAGACATTTGAAATGTAAGTCAAAACTTAGAAAAGGTGACTCCCAACACTCCTGGTCAGCACAAATCTCTGAGCTGAAAATGTTTTCTCACCAACATAGTATTGCGACATATAGCTGTACGTGGAGCCTGAACCCGCTATTGCTGATGGTACTGTTTATGACCACATGTTCTTTCTAACAAGGGTTACAAGCCCTGCATAAAGAGGCTATTTTTTCAGGCATGTGCTGGTATCGCAAAGAGAAGGAAAAAAATAAGGTGCAATTGTTAATCTTTTAGGTTATGCTATTTTTACATGGGAAAATATTCATAGCATAAAGAAGATAAGCAGAGCTTTATATAACTTAATGTTTTGAACTATAAGTACCAGTTTGTAAAATAAAGTTATTTCAGGATAACAATTATATTGTTAAATCAAGATAGGAAACGCTGTATTGTCCTGAGCCAGATTTAGGCAACAGAAGCAGCAAAAGCCGTAAGATGAGAAAAGCCAATGCAATTCAGCCTTGGTTTTCAAATACATTTTGTACGTTTTATAGATATTCTATGGAGACAGACTTGAACGATTTGAATTTTGGGCTTTTTTTGGCTGCCTCAAAGGTGACTAATCTTTGATTGTTATTGTAATATAGTTCAATTCAGTAGTAAAACTATATAGTTCATTACATTGTGTGTACATATATATAGATATGTAACATAGGGTTCATTACAGTAATATAGTTCAATATATTAAATTCTTCCTCTTCTGAAGTAGAAACAACACTCTTCATGCAGACACAATTGAAACAGCCTCCCAAAAGAAGGGACATACCTGGTATTTCTACTTGAAGTAAAGAAAGGAGTTTCAAAATAAAAATGGGTATCCAACATAGTGCATCAGTAAATACAATGAAGAAAAAACGTTTAGCAAGGATCATCTCTTTTTTAATATGATTCCGGATTTCAGTAGCCATAATAGCCGTTTGGTGAACACTGTAGAACATACTCCCATAGGAGAACACAATGATGATAAAAGCTGCCAAGTTTACACCTGTTTCAGAAGTTAAAATAAGTTATAATTTAACAGCGTAATGGCAATTCCATATCGCCTATTTGCAGGCAGGGTAGTAAAGAAAAATGTTTCATCTAAACTGCTAGTCCCATAGAATTAAGTGGCCAGAAAATCTGTCTTCGCTTGAACACTGAATTTTGGCCTCTGGTCAGGTATTTATTTCATTCATTGACACCTGAGAAATGGCTGCCTTCTGATCCAAACTACATAGTTCTCCTCTGGTCTTACCGTTGCTCTACTTCCTGACAAAGTCTGTTCACTCAGGAACTTATTGGTCATTAGTTTTTTTCAACTTTTTCAGCCCTTCATGCATTTTAAGATATGTAAGTATCTGTCTAATATAGTAAAATATTCAGGCTGGAAAAAGTCTTTTAAGTGCTTGCTGCAGCATCTAAATACAAGGTGTGAACTTCATAGCAAAGCTACCTTATTTGTTTGAAAATTAAGTTCATTTGCAGCTCTAATCATATATAAAGAGGAAAGGCAACTTACCTAAAAAAATGACAACAGAATAAATCTGACTTCCTGAACTTTCTGATTGTTCTGAGTGAAGAGGAAAACAGACGCCGTTGGTGCCATAGTAGTTCCTGAAAAATTCCTTATTGCTCAGTGGGATAAAAGCAACAGCAAACCCAATTATCCAGATAAGAACCAAAATGGAAATTGTCCTGCATTTTCTGGGCTTCAAACACCTAAAAGGATAAACTATGCAGATGTATTTTTCCAAAGTCAGGTAAGTCAACAGTAAGACTGACACCTCTGTAGACAGAATAGCCAGCGATCCCACCAACTGACAATGAATACTGTCCATCCACAACTGAGCGTGCTTGTTGTATTCGCCGCGATATTTAAGATCGAAAGCTCCAATCACAAATAAATATATTCCCATCAGACAGTCAGCACCTGCGGGCACAGTGCTTAACATCATTATTTACATATCTGAATTTCCCATTCTCTGTGTATATGTGTATTGGAAAATAGACATACACACATATATATATATGAGTACATAAATATAAGTCAGCTAATGTATAGATATAAAATCAGTATTATAGTTGGAATGCTATTGTGACTTACAATTAAGACAGTATAATTCAGTTCTATTTTTTTTTTTTTAAATTTTCATTTGGATTGACGGCTTATGTTTATTCCTTGTTNGGTCTATGTTTCATACTTGTTTCCAACCTGATTTTTTGAAGCTCAGATAAAATTGGTTTGCAAGTAGAAAAAGATATGGCTTCATTTATAGAAATATTCTTGCAATCCTTTTTTCATTAGGTATTATTCCTTTTGATATTGACATTTGGTTTAAGATAATTTGCTTTGAGTAGGGCATCTCTGCTGAATTCAAAGTTTAGTTCTGGTTTGTCCACCTTATGCTAGTTCAAAACTGATGTGCATAGTCTTCTAAGACTAGTAAGGGAAAAGGAGCCGTCAACAGAGAGCTGAAGGCTTCTCAGGTATTTTGGCTAGAAGTTTTGCATGGTATTCAGATTGTTCCCATGGCAACAACAGTTTCAAAATCACTGACATGCTGTATTTAGAAACATTGCAATCCTTTTATACACTGTTGACAATTAACTTTCAAAATGGAACTAAGTGTATTTGTGAAATAGACTCTCCTGTATTGAGACAGGGTACTCACAATTGTGGTGACTGTACTGCCAAATAGTTCATCCGTAAACGCGTCTTGGTCTTAGGACTAAAATAAAAAACCCTAATTCTTAATACTGGGGAGCTAGGAGGGACTGATTTTCTATATTTGCATAAGTAACTTTTTGCTCATGCGAAAAAAAGAATAACTAACTGGAACACAACATTTACACATGCAAATTGCTATTTACTCAAAAATGCATAGTAAAATCTAGGTTTATGGGCCTTTGAAAATTTTGGAATTTTATTTCTTCTTGCTGAAGAAAGTGAGAATTTGACACAATCCACGCAACATTAAAAACAAATGTGAAACCTTTGGAATTCATCAGCTGCTGAAGGCAGCGTTTAATGATACCTCGTGGTGCATAAGATACAGCATTTTGTATTGTCATTCACAACAGCATGAAAGTTCAGTTAATCCAGTGCTGGAAATATGTCACTATATTGTAATAACAAATATCATACATGCTATGAGCAGACTAAAACAATATTCTTTTACTTTTACACACGGAGTACTCACAGCAGAGAGACATTATTGAGATGGCGTGGAGCTTATTCTCCGATCTGATGTAAGGCCTCATGCAGATAACAAAAATATTTCCAAAGCAGGTGATGGCAGATACAACCCAAACAAACACTCTCTGTATGATGCTAGCCAAAAGATTCTCAAGGGAAGAAATCCCATCAGTATTGGGCTTACAGCTGCGCACATGAGGGGCATATCCACAGTACTGGAATTTCTTAAAATATCTGGTTGTGAGAAAGAAAAACAGATAAGAGATGGTTCTAGTTTGGTTACCAGAATATCAAAACTCTTTAGTAATTACTGAGAAAACGTATTCTGAAAGAAGAAAAGTTAATTAAAAACTGTCAAAATTTGACAACTGCTCACATGCTGCTTTTCATACACGTTCATTTTCAGTTATCCAGTAGTCTGTAAATCGTAAAATTCAGACCAAAGAAAGCAAACTGCAATAATCTACTTACATGTGGGAAAGGTTTCTCAGGGGTCTGAACATTCTTCTCTGGATGTTTGCAATTTCAATGCCCTCCAAGCTGCTGTAAACAATATACTGTCAGTAGAAGGCCATAGAAACTCAGTAGTAAAAGAACAAACTTTATGAGCATTTACTTGTGCTTCTATGACTATAGGAAACTAGAAATGAACTTTAATTGCATCTAATCTGTCATCCCTTTGAAACTTCAACAGAAAGTCTGCGTAAAAGCTAAAGTGGAATAAAATATATTGCAGTTAATTCTAATAAACCTGCTATTCTCCCAAAATCATGAAGAAGGCTCTTTTAGTGCTCTCAGCAGTGCAATCTCCAATTATTATGTTGCCCTTCCAAAGTATTCTTCTACTGATGTTCTTTCATCATCTCTGGGAAAATAACAACTTGTTCCAATAGTAATATTTTACACATCTCTTCTGTCTTTCATCCCAGGGAGTGCTTTAGTAGACAAACAAACCACTGCAGGAATTCAGTCTTCATTGTGTCAAGAGCAGCAGAAGCTGGGACATAGAGCATGTAAGGGAAAATGCTGGCTTTCTTGTAACACATAGATGGGATTTCTTATTTTATTTTTTTAATATATTGAAAATGGCACTATTATTTCCCCTGCAGTGCTAGATCAGTAAAGTGTAACTGTGTAAGTTGTTCCTTTAGAACTTCAGTTTCTGTATTCTTCTAGTCCGTCCCATCCACTGGTTAGATGCACAACTGGTCAGAGGTCTTTGGTTCTCCTTGTGGGGAGCCTTATTTGAATTCACTGTTCAATGCTTTGAATGCAATATTCTTTTGAGTTCTGAGCACATTTAGGCAAAAGTGGAGAAAAGTATCAGTCTTACTTGTTAGTTGCTGTGGGCTGGTGGGCAGTTTTGCTAGGAGACAGGAAAAAAAGCCCCCAATACGGAAGCGTGTTAGTTTTATTTAAGCACTGCAATGAATCTTAGGGTGTGCTTTCCCCAGCTATTCTTACTATTTCAGACTTGCAAAGAGGCAACTGGTGTTCTACAAACTGCTGAGCTATACAGTTACCTGTAGATCTATCTCAAGATTTAACAACTTTCTTAAAAACATGGAAGGTCACGGTCACTGTATTGCATGAGCTCTTTGGTGTTAAATAATGGACAAGGTACGTGCTGTAGCCTGACTGTTAGGAGGGTAATTAATTATTCTTTTCTGTGCTCAGCTGCTTTTTTTTCATGAAACTTGCACAGATTTAGTATTTTCAGGTTGTTAGCCATTTACCAAATTTAGCTGAATTTGGCCACTGGATTCCAAATCACTGCGAGGAAGCTGGACTGATCAACAAAGGCATGTGCACTGCTGGCTACAGCTCAGGGGTCAAATCATAAACTCCTATTACGCTCCCATCCAAGTCAACATCTCTTTTTGGATCTCCATAACCATTTTTAGGAGGGCCTGTTGCAATATGACAAGGGGTAATGGTTTTAAACTAAGAGAGGGTGGATTTAGAAGAAATTTTTTGTGATGAGGGTGGTGAAACACTGGAACAGGCTGCCCAGAGAGGTGGGAGATGCCCCATCCCTGGAAACATTCCAAGTCAGGCTGGACGGGGTTCTGAGCAACCTGATCTAGTTGAAGATGTCCCTGCTCATTGCAGGGGGGTTGGACTAAATGACCTTTGAAGGTCCCTTCCAACCCAAATTATTCTATGATTTTGAAATGATGGCCGACAAGAACCAATGCTATGCTCTACCAAGGTGGTTATTGCAGATGTGCGGTGGCCTGTGAAGATGTGCTTAAATCTACTGCAGGATAATTTCAAATTTGCAAGATTGTCACTGCACTATCTCACTCTTTTAGGAAGGGCTTTGCTGGCAGAATTCAAACCAGAGCTGCTGTGTTAGTGCACCCACAAAAATTCCCCCTAAACTCTTCAAAAAAAATTGCAAAAGTCCCACTTCCATCATGGCAGCTGAATCGTACTTGGTTTATATTGTTCTTTTCATGGCGTTAGCGGTAGATTCTATAAGAATGGAAATATGTACCCAGACTTATACCAGATTCATTTGTAAGTCCTGTCTTTACATAATGGTACATGTCCATGGCATTAGTAGCCACAAGTGGACCTTGCATGACCCTTAAGCCCTGTGAACAAATTGTGCAAAGTGAAATGAGGGTTGCATTAATCTTGTTCTGTAATAGCAGAAAAGACAACGTCTTTCTCTAAGCTGAATTTATGGTCTCTTTTTGTTGGAAAAATTTCCATTCTGAAACTGTTATTTTCAGGAAGGAAAATTTCAGTATTGCTAATAATTCTTTTCCAGGCTCAAATGGTTGAGGATCATCAACATAACTATAAACTATTTCAAGGACAATTTCTTACAAAACATATTCTGGATCATGTCCTTCTGAAGGAGATGTGTGTAATCACAAAAAAAATATAACTAAAGTAGAAAAACTTGATACTTACAGGGACTTGAGTTTAATTAGAAAATCAAACTGGTCTATTTGTATTTTCTTGATGGGGTTGTAAGAAAGGTTCCTGTAAATACAACATAGACATAAGTAACTTTGTACATCTTCCTTACAGCTTGTTCTAAAAATAAAGTCAAACTACATAACCCATTTGCTTTTCCAGTCCTTCAGGAAGGACTTGTACAAGCAGCAGCTCCAACTGCAAATGGTAACATTCATTTAGTGTTATTCAGCTTGCTAAGCCAGCGGAAAGAGCAGTCGAATGCTTCACAGGCATGCTATTGCCACGTACACACACATATGTACAACTTCCTCCCCCAACCTGATGCTTAAAGTTTTTGACTATAGAAATATTTAGTTATGAAACTTCCCAGACTTGTCTTTCCAGTAAAAGAACCTAGCTGAACTGCATGCATGTAGAAATAAATTGCAATCAATTTTGCTAGTTGCTAAAATCTATTTTTTCATAATGATTTGTGTGAGTTCAAGTGACAGAAGCAATGGAGTGTAGAAATAGACATTAGCATTAGATGCTATCACTCTGTGCAAGAGTGTTTCTAGGTGCATCCCCTTTTTCTTCTCCCTATGACTTTTCCTTATGTTTTCTTTTTGATATTGTAACTAAAATGTGCAAACTCAGTAAATGCAGCCGTACACACTGGGTTGCCCCAGTATATTGTGACGGATCCCAAGGATGCTGGAAAAGCACAAAAATAAGTTATTCCACCAGAGAGATCTTCAATTTTGTGACTAGTGCCTCTTTCAGGTTATGCGACAAAGATTGGGACTTTCCAGCAGCAGTGTTTGAGAATTTGCCTATATACACATCATGGGGAAAAAGACAGATTGTCTGGTTTTATTATACCTTATGGTTTTGTGGAACCCGTTCACAGGAAAAAAGTCGTTGCAAACAAGGCATCTGTATGATGCTCTTACATGTTTATGATCTATTTTTAGAGCCAAATCCTGATATACATTAAACATTCCCATCAAATTACTAATTTCTCATGGTATAGCTAGCATAGTTCATTTTGTATACACTAACAAGATCTAGAAAATCATAGAATTTGAACTTACTATCTTTGGGGACATGAAAATACACATATTTTACAAAACTCTTCCTGGCAAAATGTTATATAGAATTATTTTTGGGATAAGTATTTTTTAGTGTGCTCGTTTGGGCTGGGATAGAGTTAATTTTCTTCACAGTAGCTAGTATGGAGCTATGTTTTGGATTTGTGCTGAAAACAGTGTTGATAACACAGGGATGTTTCGTTACTGCTGAGCAGCGCTCACACAGAGCCAAGGCCTTTTGTGCTTCTCACCCCACCCTACCAGTGAGGAGGCTGGGGTAGGCACAAGAAGTTGGGAGGGGACACAGCCGGGACAGCTGACCCCAACTGACCTAAGGGATATCCCAGACCATATGACATCATTTTTCAGCATATAAAGCTGGGGGAAGAAGAAGGAAGGGGGGGACGTTTGGAGTGCTGGTGTTTGCCTTCCCAAGTAACGGTTACGTGTGATGGAGCCCTGCTTTCCTGGAGATGGCTGAACACCTGCCTGCCCATGGGAAGTGGTGAATGAATTCCTTGTTTTGCTTTGCTTGCGTGCGCGGCTTTTGCTTTACCTATTGAACTGTCTTTACCTCAGCCCATGAGTTTTCTCACTTTTACTCTTCTGATTCTCTCCTCCATCGCACTGTGAGGGAGGTGAGCGAGCGGCTGTGTGGTGCTCAGTTGCCAGCTGGGGTTAAACCACAACATTTAGGCAGACAAACAAAGGTGCTCTTTTCTTTCCCAGTATTCATGACTGAAAGCATCGTATCAAATGAGTAACATACAGTTATAGATAATAATAATCAAGAATCCTTACAGTTGTGAAAGCTCCTTTAGATCCTTAAATATGTATGGAGGAAGTGATTCAATCTTGTTGCTAGCCAAATCTCTGCAGAAACAGCCACAGGTAGGATACAGTAAGTTCTTACTAGGCTCAGTAATTTTACCAAACAGCTTTGCAATTTCAAGATACACATTTTTATTCTGTTTGCCAAATAGGATATTATTTATTATACAGGTTATCAGAAGCTTGGACTATAAAAAAATGCTGTTAAAACGAAGTGGGAAGCTAGATCCATCAGATCTCTCTTTGTCTAGTTAGTTCGGATATGCCATTAGATACATAATTTATTATTATTTTATTTACATGAAAAAGAAAGTAAAGTACCCTTAACTTCAGTTGTAGGAGCTTGGAGATAAATTACACATATGGTTTCGTGATGGGAATTCTTTCACATAGGCTAACCAGCACATCTTTCCCTTTGTTCTTCTCTCTACCTTGCTCCTTATTTTCACTAAACATAAATCTCAGCAACTGTGGACAGAGGGGTAAAGGTCTCAGTCTGACTGACACTGGCAAACTGGTCTAAAAGACACTGAAGGCACACACGCACCTGGACTGTAGTGATGTAAAATTAATTAATATCATTCTGTTCAGGGAACATAATGATCTTGTGAGCAAAACCCATGGTATTATTGATACAGAGTATGTATTTTATCAACTATTTCTCCACTGTTAAATATATAGAAAAAAACTTGAAGATGGGTGCTATCTCCAGAGCATGTTGTATGAAATAGTTTATGATAAATGATATTTGCAATATAAATTATAAAACTTTGTGACTTGTACAAGTAAGAGAAGAAATCTACTCACAATTCATCTAACATCTGGAGAGAAGAAAAGCTGTTTTCATTTAAAGAGCTGATTTTATTTTGTCTCATCACCCTGAAAAAATAAACAAACTTATGTTGCTGCCTCTTGACACCTATTTGGGTTTGGACAAAATTTTTTATAAACTTTAAAAATTCTCTCTTCTCTGCATCTTCAAATATTTGCCCAATTCAGTTAACAAGCTAATCGGATCTAGAAGCTTACCATTTTACCATTTGATAAATAACTTTTATTGCCTATACACACATGTATTTGCGCATATATATACACACACATATACACACCCACTCACCCCCCATCGGAGGCCAGTATAAATTGACTGAGGGCAGGGGGAAGATTAAGTGGGCTAGAAGGCTTGTGACCTAACCGCAGCTCAGACACCGGCACATGGCCGTGCAACTTTTCCTTCACCTGTATTTCATCTGCCACTGAGCCTGCTCCTTAAATGAACAACCTGGATTTTAAAAGCAGAAAGAAAGCCAAGAATGTGGGTGCTGCACAAGAGTTAAAAATTGAAAGTGACAGGTACTGAGGAACACACTAATCTATCAAAAAGTGGAAGGGATTTTCTGAAGATGATTACATCATCACTGAAGAAACTTTGGGGAAAATTCTAAAATTGATGAGCTAGCCAACCCACCAGCCAATCAAACTCTTCAAAATGAAGAAACAAGCTGTATATTTTGTATGTTTGCTATTTCTTATTATGAGATTTTTGCCTCCTTTTTCAAGAAAAATGTTAGAATGAAAATTTCTAAATCTTAATATCAGTCAAAATTGCTTCAGTGAAGTTTAGTTGCATATATCAATGCTGAACTTTTCTATAAAAGTAGACAATGGTTATTCTGTATGGTGCTCATTTAAAACCAAGCATTTTAATTTAATCTCCTTGAGATCTAAATAACCGTGATACTCAGGAAACTTTTATATCAGCTGTAATGAATCACTTGACTGTTCAGCACAAGCATGTCTCACTCTGACTAGCTAGCATATCCTATTACTTACAGTACAGTTAGAGTGTTGCAGGAGATGAAAGTGATGTTTCTTACATGATGGATATGGTTGCCTTCAAGGTCTCTGGGATATAAAAACAAAACATCAATCACTGAAAATAAATTCAGGCAGTTATTCTAATGTAATTAAAGAAAAATACTACCAGAACTTCATGAGTGCACAGAAGAGAGTCAGAACCAGACATGTAATATTTCTGTGCACTTAATTGACGACTTCAGGTCACCAACTCTGCAGTGACCCAGCAGGCACTCTGTAAGACCCAGCGCCCCATTAGAAAAAGTGGCATGGAAGTGCCATACAAAGACAACAAAATAATATTTTTCTAGTGACATAAGGTAGACTTACAGCCAGTTTAGTCTTGGCATATACTGGCACAGAGGTTTATCAGGCAAACGAGCAAGAGAATTATTCATCATCTCTCTGAAAAGAAAGAAATAGTATAGCTGGCTATATTCGCAAAAAATTACATTATAGAGAAAAATCATGTCTCTTATGTTTGTGCATTTGAAAATAAGGCAGTCAAAGCTTGATTCACTTCTTATAGTCTTGAAGGTAGTATTATTTTGTTAAACTTCCCCTGTGGCAGTCTGTGGAGCAGTATTTTATCTTTAACTTGGCAATTACCAGGTAAAGGAAAGATGTTCACTTCACTGCTATTTAAATAAAACATAACAAGTCAATACAAATATGTTGACTATTCAGTCATAATAATGTAACTTCTATGGGTGATGGAGAAAGGGGGATATGGAGGGAGGTTTCCCTTCAGGATGCAGGGGAAGGGGGTCCCTTGTCTTTGGGGCTGGAGAGGGCAGCAGCAGGTTACGGACAGGGTCTCGGGGCGGAAGGCTGGGCTGCTGCCAGGGGGCAGGAGCTATGGGACCCCCACCTCCTGCACTGCGGCTCTGGAGGACAACTGGAATCCATTGCTGCAGCTGCCACATCCTTGCCCTCTCAGTGATGTTGTCTTTTTACCATTTTTTTCACTCATCTCCCTACACTTTTCCAGATACTGCATGGCCGCTGCTGCAAACATCCTCCTACTCCCGCACATTTTGCCTGGGGGTAAGAAAAAAGCCGCAGGTGTACTGCCAGCACTCCGTGGTGAGCAAGCACAGTCTTTATAAAAAGGTTTTTATATATATCTGCCCTTTCTGTTCTGTTCTTTTAAATAATGCTTTTGGTTCTTATTCCATACTTACAGGAGAATAAGTGATTTGAGTCCGTAAAATGTTAATGGGGAGATCCGATTTATCCTATTATTTTCAATTATCCTATAAATTACAGCAAAGCATGTATCAGATTGATAATTGACTGCAGTCTTAAATTGAACAGATGATAAAAAGTAACAAGACTTTGAAGTGGATTTCTCCAAATGTCCATTCAAACTACTTAAAAAATTAACATACTACTCCTTAGCAGGTCAGGGTACTCACCAAATTAATTTCCTTTAAGAAGTACTTAATTAAAAAAAAATAAATCTTAGAGAAAGTAATTACTTTCAACTTAGAAAAAAGTGTTTTCCTGTGAGTTTTTAAAATTCTTTGATCAAGACACTTTGAATGAATTCTCTGTGAAAACAGAGCAGCACCACATTACAGTGTTCCATGGCAATTCAACAGTTCCAAACACACAGAAAAATGTTAGGCATGTTATTATTTGCTTATTTTTAATAACTTTACTGAGTCAAAATAGTATTTCATTTTCATCTGTCTGAAAAGCAGTAATAAGCCAATATGTCAGATTATGACAGTAATTTTGTCTGGGGCATTTCAAGCACTATTTACAGGGAAAGACCTGTCCCCCAAATTATCTTTCTACTGTAACTGAGTTATTTCATGTATTAATTTGTAACAAGCAATTACTAATAAATATTATTTAGTATTATAAAAGTCATCAGTTATTGGCGTCATAAAGGCCCAAGAACTAATTTCTGCTCTCACCAAAGTCAATTGGATTTTTACCTTGCACAGTGTAACAGGAGTTCCTTAGTTATCTAGTATAAAGTACTGCTATGCACAAAATTGAAAGCAATCCAAATATTTCTTTGTCTTGCTTTAATTATTCCTTGAGAAGATAAACATACAAATAAGAAAACAACATACAGCCATTCAAGTCTGTGGAGATCTTCAAAGACACCAGGCTTCAAAGTGCTTATCTTGTTGTTACTCAGGTATCTAAACCAAGACCAGTGAAAGATAAATGAATGGAATGATTAATTAGCATCAGATGCATGAAAATGAGTTTTAAGATTTTTTTTCCTTGACAATTTATCAGAATATCACTAAAATTTTTCATAATTAAAATTTTTGATTATGGTAATTTTCATGCCCTCCTTTGAGAGCAAGGTGGGACTCCCTCTAATGAGGACTTTCAGAGGAATTATATAGAACATTTTGTCTTATCTATAGGAAAACACAGCAAGCTAAATATTTTCACTGTGTCATATTTTAAGCCCTTCCCGGTTTCCTTCTGTGGAGTGATTTGTTCTATGAATTTTCCCAGGATCCTGTTCAATCTTTGCTAAGGACGTTAGCCATAAACGTAGATACCAGAATCACGGAAAAAGAAAGGCTGAGAAATGAAGGGGGAGAGGTACTATAAATGGTCTGGGAAGGTAATGATAGCAGCTGTAACAACAGATAATCAACCACACTCGTGTGACAAAAAATAAGAGGTACAACATTTTAAAATTTTCCCTTTAAAAACATTGCAGAAACAAAAAAACTGAAAGGAACAATGCTATTTATGTGATGTCTTTCTCTCTGAGTATTTTCCTTAAAAGTTAGAAGCACCTTTCAAAAAGTTGCTGCAAAATAAAGAAAAAAGCATTCTTTTCATTATCCAATACTCGTTACTTTGTTTTGCTTCTGTAAACCAAAATACAACATTAAAGTTTTCTTCCATCACAAGCTCTCACTTTTGTTTTACTCATTTTTCATTCTCTCTGACTTTCCACAGTGTAACTACCATACTGTCTTCTTCTGTTCTGAGGATCTGGGGAACAGGAGTGAAGTATGGAGCCCACTTGTATTTTCAAAGTATTGTCCTGTCCGATAAACCTGCAGAGATAGCTCTTGATCTATCTTTGCTTTCTCAATCCAATTGTTGAATTAAAGTTTTGGACCATTTTGCAACTTCCTAACACTGAATCAAATAAGGGAGAAGCATCCATAGTAATTCTCAGAGCTCTTCCTGCTGCTTTTTACTTCAATATTCCAAAAGCAATACTTACAGTTTTGTCAAGTTGTATAAACCTTTGAAAGCACGTTCAGATACAGCTCTGATTTTATTATTCTGAAGATACCTAAGAAGATACAAAAGCAACAACAATTAATTCTCTATGCACCCAAAGTCAAAGCAAACATAAATAACCAATTAAAATCTAACAACTAAACTGAATGCACGTGTGATACTCGAAAAGAAGCTGTCAAACTTGTTACTCCTTAAATCTGATAATAACCATTTCACAGCTATAGCTGCAAAAACTTTAAAGGTGTTTTAAAAGAAACACCTTCCTCCCTCCCCCCTCAGAATTACAAAATTCCTTCAAAGGGATGCTTGGTTTGCCCAAGTTGAACAATTAAGTGGCTTTTTGCAATCTTCTGTTTTAGGTCCTAACTTCAGAGTTCTCACCTGTGTGACCTGATCTTTATGTTTAGCCAGAACCCTGCAACAAGCAAAATTTTGCATGGCAAATGTAAACTTAAATTGTATTTTTGAATTTTATGTTTAAAGTGTCAGAGAATTTTCAGAATGCCGCATTTTTAAGATAGTGTAATAAAAATGTAAAATGAATCTTACTAATCTTCTGTGAACTAAAGAATACTAGTTTGTTCCTTCCCTTTATCCACTTTGATGAAATAATGAGTTCAAAAATATCAACTGCAAACATTAAATCTTTTTCAAATATTTTTAAAACATTATAGTGTTTTTGTCTAAGTAATATTTAAATATAAATCCTTTTCATTAAATTACAGTTAATAAAACATCCAGATGCATTCCTGTTAAAAAGCAGTAAGAAACCTGACATTGACTTTTACAAAACGGATTTGTGTCAAACACTGTTTAGGAGCTTTCTGAAAATGTACAGTTATGGATCAGAAAGGTATGAAAATAATATTAGCAACAAATGTTTTGTACAGATAGATATGGACTTCTTTTAATGAAAACTTTATTTTTGAAGACTTTGAGGTCATAATGGTACTTAACTTTGTGAACACAAGATGGTGCTGCAGTACAGCACAGTTTCCACACAAGTTACACTCCAGTAAGTTTTCTAGGAATGTTAAGCGCCTTGAATCGGTGACATAGGAACCTTGCTCTAGACTTTTGCGTTTAATTCTTAATTTCATTAATTCTATATAAAGCAAACTTATTAAAGGCTATGATTTTTGAACAACATGTATATTACACATCATAAAACATAACACAGTATTGTGTTGCCATAACAATTTGTCTAGTTGGGGCATTATCAAATTGGTACCAGACATAATTAAGAGTAAAACCAAGTGCCATGTGAATGAGCTTCCCATCACAAAGGGAACTTTACGTTTCCAAACTTTTGTTTTGTAGAATAAATGGATTAAGTTACTTTTAATTCCTTTTGGCATATTACTGTGCATTATAAATGTAACTACCTTCAGACACCATGAATGTTTAGCATACTTCTGGTGTAAAATAGTCAATATAAAAAAATTAAATATGCAGAAATGATGGGTTTGCAAAAAGAGAGATGTCAAATCAAGCTATTTGAGCCAAACAGGTTACACAATTAGATGAGGTACTGAAGGGTAAGTCAAAACAGAATTTTGAGTATAAGCTGAGGGTTATCACTCAGATGTTAAGCTCTGTGTGTGTGTGTGTGTGTGTGAGAGAGAGGGAAAGGATGAATAATTAAGGCACTAAATAGATATTTTAAGTAGAAGCACCCCCTTACAGGTTTTTAAGGTCTTGGTATTTCTGGAAAATGTCAGCAGAAAGTTTCCTTAGCAGATTCCTCTGAAGAGACCTGTAGGAATGAATGCACAGAGTAAAAGTACTCTCCCAGCTTCCTACAGTGCTGCCACTTTTGTTATTCAACAAGCACAGCTTTCACACTGCTAAATAATAAAAGCAACATGAAACCATCTGAATATGCTACCTCTGTTTGTCTGAATATTCATATCTATTTAAGCAGTAAGCCAAATACTTTATCATAAAAAATATTCTTCCATGTCCCCAGAGCAACTGACAAAATAGTTAAATCTAAGAGTTAAAACAATTTGAGTATAAACTAAACCACAGATTTATTTCAAACCTCAAATGGGTATAGAGCTTATTTCCCAGTGCATGTTTCCCTATGTGCCCATCTCCATTGGGCACCGACTCAAGTGTCCTGTCAAGAACAAAAATTGTTCAGGGCATGGTCGGATTAGAAGAGAGTGTAGCCTGAAAGCCAGCTGAGCTGACTCACTGCTTTTTCTAAAGCTAGAACTGGGCCATTATTTTTGAAGTCTGTGTTGACCCTGAGCCAACAGCCAGTTTAAAAAAATATTCGACATTCCACATCAAACTTTGTTAAGAGGTATTGCAGTACTTGAACACAGACCCAACTCAGCCACATGTGAGCACAAACTAGTACCAAATAGAAAGATCTTTACCTCTGCTCTGCAGGGAAGATCCTCAGATAAGGTTATGTGATACTGCCCTCTGCTCACCACACAGATAAATGGCCTCTCAAACAGTGATGGGCAAACTAAGAGCAATATTAACCATTCCCTGATGTCTTCAAAAAGTTTGGCTTACACATACCTATCTGTATGATGACCCAGCCCAGATTAAATCCTTTTAAATAACGGCACATTCAGAGACGTGAAATGAGAAGTGAAAAAATTTGTTCAAGCAGATAGTTCCACTGAGTTCAAGGTTATTGACTCTTTTGGCAGGAATATAGACTAGGAATATTGGCAGAATCATAGACAAATAAAAAGTCCTAAGCATTTTGTCTTAAAAGGAAACATTTCTTTTGAAGATTTCTTTACATTTCCTGAAACTGTTGCTAGATCAAGTCACTGTTACAAAAATGAAATTATTATTTCACACAGGGTGTTTTAGTTCCTTTTCTCTCCTTTTATGCAGGGAAAATCTGTACTTAAAACATTAAAGGACTTGTCAACAGAGACACACTATGCTTTCACAAGCATCAGCTGAGCCAACTGGTCATAATTATAAGGCTGTAGTTGCGAAGAGGTTGCAGGATTGATAGTCAAACCTGAACAGAGAAGAGAGCACTTTTCTGCTCTACTTACATTATGGTTATGTTCGAAGAGACTGATGGGACAGCATGCATTTTGGCAGCATCGCAGAAGATCTCCAGCCCTTGGCAGGTGCACTCTCCTGGCACAGCACCAGCCACTGCGTGAGAACAAGAACAGGGTTATGGCAAAAGGTGGGATGGGTGGTGTGATTGGATGTGGAGAAAAGAAAAATGGTGTAAAAGAACAGTGAGCACAAAGACAGACATACCAGGCTGTATTAAACAGAAATTAAGGCACATGTTTTTACACAATTGATTTAGACATGGGAAGAGCCTAACAATAAATATAAAGGAACACAAAAAATTATGTTACCTCCTGACCTCTGTGAAAGAGCTTGTAAAAACTCTTGGTTTAGGCTTGATATACAGGAATCTGGCATGGACTTTTTGTGGCTCTTTTTTAGGTTATTCAGTCCTCCTATATTTACTAGAAAGAACACAGTTCTATCCAGGTGAAAATGGGATGAAAATGGGTCAGGAAGTCTTTGCTCCCTTTCACCCCATCTCTGTGCTTTAAGTTAGTGCTCATAATAGACAACAGAGTCAGAAAAGCTGTACCAAGGGACCAATGCCCACAGAAGTGGAGGGGGTTTGCAAGAATTGTTTGATGTACGAAGAAGTGAATTTGGAGGAACATTGCCTTGTTTTCACTCTGAAAGATGTGTGTTTCATTGTGTTTCCAGCGGTATTAATATATTCAAATAAACATTAATATTGCCCTCCTAATTGGCATATGTTTCACGCTTCTTTTATGGAAAATGAATCACTCCTAATGGAACTGAAATTAGCTTCAATGCATTTGTTTATCTGCAACAAGAATTCAGTTTTACTATAAATGAAACTGCACTGTATTTCTCTTTGGGATAAGCATATTTGCTGTGTATTTCTTTCTATGAATCATCAGTAATAATCACACAAATAATATCTGTAATTACTTACAGCACTCAGGTGTCTTTGTCTGAAATGCATACAGAGATTTCAGTTTATTGTATTTGTCCTTTGTATAATGTTTATCAAATTGCAGAGACCATCCATTGTTGTCTTCTAATAAAAAAAACACAAATAGAAGACACATTAGAACAGAAATAGAAGGCAGAAATACCTTCACTAAATTTAGTTGCATCAAGATTTATCTAAATAATGTTTCTTCCTCTAGAACATTTCATAGACCATTAGATGACCTTATCTTTATACAGCTGCCTAACCACATGTATGTACCATAGACTATGAGCGACATAGTAAGAATAGCTTTTTATACTTTCAATAACATTTTCTGAGCTGCACTGAAAAAACATAATCTTTCACTTCAGAATTTTTTGTTTACATAAGAGTCTAAAAATGAGATGCAACCATATTTTCCTACCTCCTTAAACACGCAGGTTTGTCTCTTTGTCCAGAAAAGCTCAAATGATTACTATGACTCCGACTTCTTCTTTCAGAGGGCTGTCTCACACTATTACAGTCTATAATTTCTTTCCTGAAAATCTAGATGAAGGCCAAATGAACACTGCTTTTCAAGACAGTGGGTGACTTGGTGTAACATAATCAAGTCAGTATGTTTAAGTTAAGCTTAACATGCATCTTCTTCAACAAAGCATTATTCCATATTACCAGTTTGGTCACTGTGCATAGATGTACTGGAACAGAGTGGTTTATGGCCATAAAGGTGAAAATTGAAGAGCAGACCTTTAAGTTCCTTCCCACAAGTGGGGTTTTCCAGATACAGTGGTGCTGGAAAAAACTACAGACCTGTTTCTTGGAACATATCTGTCATATATCTGACAGCTGTAAATTAACTGATCAGGTAACCACTTCCAAAACAGGGCAGCAATACACACCACCAAAAAAAAAGAACTTGCCTTTAAAAGCTGTGATCCAATTTTAGTTTTATTAATTTGAGCCCGACCTCTCTTCAGCTTTGACAATGTGTGAGAGACTGAAGGAGTTAATGTCTCAAACATTGTGGTGGGGCAAGTTCTGCTTGACAACTAACTCTGCTTAACAAGGAACTCTGCCTAGCAAGGAACCGTAGGTGAAAAGAAGCCCAGCAGTGCCCATCAGGGTGAGGAGGGAGAGGGCGTGCTGGAGGGTGCACAGCTCCCTGTTCTGTTGTGCTGTTCTGATGTGCTGAACAGGGCAGCTCACCATGTAGGGCAACAGGGGAGGGGAAGCTACTCCCCAAACGACCCCCAAGCCCACAGCCCAAAGGCTACCTAATTAGGCAAGCTGACTGGAACTGGACCCCTCAGCTGACTGAACCAGTGCTGGACCCAGGAAATATCTCCCTCTCTCCCTTTCTCCCTTTTCCGCAATAGGCAGGGAGAACTAAAATACATTGAGGTCTTTGCAACTTTTCCCATTCCGAAATGGTCTCATTTTTCATGTCACATTACATGCAACTCAGTTGTTTTCTCAACTAGGTAGGGAAACTACCCTGAAAGCATCTCCTGAAGTCTGCCTACAGAGTGTCAGCAGATGGAGCTGTTCTGAGAGATGCCTGCCTCTTCGCTGCCTAAGCTGAAAAGATGTATACATGCTGATTAATAGATATTATGAAAGATTAAGTAACTTCAGGCAAACTATCTTTCATCTAGTTGTTTGTTATGCATAAATTTGAAACATAAAAGATTCAAAGCACCCAAAATCTGCGTCTTCAGCAATTGCTCCATTAAGAGAAAAAACAGACTTGAAAAGCGCCTTCTTCACTCGAAAATTAATGTGAATTAATTTACGCCCTGCAAGAATGCCAGCTTGCCACCCAGAGAAGGCGTTTGAGCACATTTTACTAACTTCCTCAAGAGCACCTGGTATGATCTGATCCATTAGCAGTTTGCCAGTTTAGATCATTAAACAGAAGCAGCCTAATGCATTTTGGACAAAATGAAAGGTGTTGGCAAACCTGCAGAAATACTGCTCCTGCCTGTTTTAAATGCTCAGCAGAAGTTTAGTTTTAGGACTAGCTGCAACATGGAACCTGTAATTGATGAAGTGATGAGAAAAGATCCTTTGCCCAGTGGTGAGTGCCTTATAAACTTACTGCCCTGTAGTTAGGACTCTAATGATGTTCCCCCTATCACTATTTATGAATATTTAACTGGAGCACATCCACTGACTTTCATTTGCAAGATGACCCAGCAGCTGGGACCTGAATAAACTAGTGGGAAGACAGTATATGCAGAGGAGGTGAGCTTTAAGAAGAAAAGAATCTTTCATTGAGGATTTATTTCTAAAGAGAAGTTTGTAAAGATGTATTAAAAATGAGATTATTCTTGGAGTATAATCATACCAAATAAATATTTTGCAGTCAGGAATAAAGTCTCAAAATACTTTGGGGCTAATTCATAATTATATTCATAGAAAGCTTTGGACGACTAGCCACTTATCTGCAGATTCTGAATATATACTTAAAAGCCATAAATTCTAATCCTCCTGTAAGCCAATGAACATACAAAGTATCATTTTTTCTGCACTTCCCTGCTTCTGACACTGAAGAGTGGATAGATGAGATTTTATTCCACCTTTTAGTATTTTTAGAATGCTTTGCCATGTGACAAAGCGTGTACAAGAGGAGACCATTACTGCCGTTCACATCTGCAGAGAAAAAGGATGAGCAGTGCCTCCTACACTAATGGGAACGAGGGAGCAGTTCACTACAAAGGGGAAGTTCACCAGCGTTTTCAAGGAAGTTGAGAGGCAGCTGTGTATTTTTGGGTGGCCATAAAAGAGAAGGGGGGAAAAAAGCACAGAGAAGAGAGAAGATGGATTATTTTCTACTGGAAGCATTCCAGTTGTCTGGAAAAGAAATGCTTTTCTCATGGCATTGATTTTCCTGCCTTCTGCTAGAAACACAGGGGCATATCTGCATATAACAAACCAACTTATTCAAAGTTTTCTGACCTTCAAAAATGTTTGCTTTGGGCCAAGCTTTGTGCCCAAGCCTGGGACAGTCTTTGTTTTATACAAACTGTTTTGTCAAATCCCAGAAGAATGTATTGTGCAAATAACTGTATTTAGTACAACCGTTTGGTGAAGCGCTCCACGCCAGAACTGTAAATCACTTTGTGATCGTTTAGAATTTATATGGTAGGTTTGTGACCTGTTTACCTCTGTCGAGACGAGGTTCTCCAAACACTTTAAGAAATGACTGGTAATAGTACTGGTCTTGAAATCCCAAATCTATCATTTGGGGGAGTACAACTCAGATGAGAAATTGCTTTTTTCCAAGCCAGTTCTAAAACAGATTATGTTGGCTGCTCTTCTGTAAAAAATGAGATCTGAGAAAACAAGGCATCAGCAAATCTTTCCCTACATGGGATAAGTGAAATAAGTAATTGTAAACTGGACTTATCTGACTACAGATTAATTAATACACTGTTCCTTGCTAAAAGTTGTCAATTACCATTTCTGATGGGAAAGGAATGAGAAAGAGTATGTTAATCCTGACAAACTACAGATTTGAATAATCCTTTCAGTGACAGATCCAAGAAAATATCAGCTTTGCTCAATTAAAGACACATCTCTTATTTAGCATGGAGCTTATGAACAGGACATTATCTATACGACTTTTCCCTTCTCTTGGCCATGTCTTCATGGGTTATTATGCAGAGAAATGCTATCAGTTGAATGCATAAGCACTCTAAAGAGACACTGTGCCACCCTTTGATTTCGCCTTTGCTGTTGGTGGACATAACCTGTGGACATATTTCTTTCTGCCGGTTGTTCAAATGTATTTTCTCTTGCTCTAAGAAATGACTTCAGGCTTTTCACAAAAATACCTTTTAGTACACCAAGGAAAACCCGTGTCCTCCAGACAAGAAGCAATTCCTTTTAAAATGTTTACAGATGAAGGAATATAATTGGCCTTTTCCATAGTGTTTGGGCCACTGATATAGTCTAATAACTTACAGTAAGACCAAAACCACACTGAGATTTTACAAAATGGAGTGTTGCAGTGCCTGGAGCACTCATTCTGGGAGTGAATTTCACAGCTCCAGTTTAGACACACAAGTGGAAAAAAATGAAGAACCTAAAACTGGACATTTACTGCTCAAGGCAAAGGCAATTTACCGCACACCAAACTGTGTGTCACTGCACATTGACTGCGTCCTATACCTGCTGATTATTTGAAAGGTAGCTTGCCTACTTATATGTGACAATGCAATCACAGAAAACCAGAGTGGAATTAAATAAATTCAAATGAGGTTTATACTTCTCTGGAGGAGCTAGATTACATGCTTGCACAAGTTTATTCTTGATTTTAAAACAACTTAATTAATCCAGTGCAACTTTTAAGAAAATAGGCAGGCTCAAATTTCCAAAAGATAAATATGTTCTCAATATTGTACCTTTATTCCTGTGAAACACTTGCATAGGGGAGTTTTCCAGTTTAGATAACAATACTTTTAATCTGTATAGATTAATCTGATTTCCTATTCTGTTTTGCGCAAAGTATTTACAATTTTTTAAATAAATGTTACAGAATAAATTAAAATAAGCTAATAGCATGAACACATCTATAAAACCTTGCAGTGCTTTAAAGTTCCCTTAGCAGCAAGCCACTACAGTGGAGACCAAGAGACATAGTCTAGTGAAATGTAAAAGTTCCTCTTAGTTATCAACAATATTTAAAGATCTCAATAACAAAATTGATCAAAAGCCTCCAGCACGTCAGCAAAGCTATTCCATTTGCTGATATTTGCACATCAGTGTAAACCTGATTATTTCAGTACCATATACTGTGGATGAATGGCAATGACAGTGAGAATAATATTTGGCAATATATGAAACACTTCCATGTGAAGCTTGAAACT
>VYZV01021748.1:51396-62845 GCA_013401275.1 Pandion haliaetus | reverse complement strand
TGTATTTTATATCTCCTGTTTCTGTGGCAAGTCGCAGGAGATCACAATCTAGATTTCTTCATCTCATCTAGAGAACAAAAGAATAAAAAAATCACTGCTAGCACAGTGATTCCAAACAGTCTTATCCAGTACTATTTAGGAAGGCTATCACATGAATCACGCATACTGTTTTTTTGAAACATCTGAGTTTTTCATTACTTTCCTAATTTAAGTAAGTTATGATTCTTTGCTCACTGAAGAGAGTGGGAGCCTTGCCATTGATTTTAGTGGAGTCAGTCCAGGTCAGTTCTCACCAGGCTCAGCTTTGCTTCATAAGACCTGTTGTGGTCAAAAGCCCAGGTGCTGTGACTGAAAATGTTGTATCAGTCTTATTGTTTGCATTTTAAATTAGAACAGAACATCATAAATCTAATAACTACATAGATTTTGACTGCATGTTTAGGTACTATCAAACTCTAATGGAAGTTAGGAAAAACTTTTAAATCTGAAAGCAGGACTATTTATAAAGAAATGAGTGCACCTGTACTTTACATCCAAGGGATTTTAAGAACCTGTAACTACAGGATGCTGACACATAGTGCTAAATATATTAGAGACAAAGCAGTAGGGTTTAATTCAAGACTTCAAGACATATCATAAAATATGCTTTCAAAGGTAGGATATCCAGAGTTTCCCCTGAAAGGAGAAAAGCTCAGTATCTTTTGAGATCTGTTTATGTTTCTATATTTCTCCATTTACAACTTTGTACCAAACTAATTTTGAGAGCTGATGTGTGGTTTTGGAACAAGAAACTTGAGGTGAGTTACACTGGAATTTACTGGGAGGCTTCTCTGCAAGAACTGGTATCATATTAGCATCACAGCTAATTTACAGCTATGATGAACAAATCATGCTGACTATCCAGCAGAATGGCTGAAATATTAGGGTCAATTGCAAAAAAGATCTTAGAAGATCACACAGGAAAAACAAGTATTGAGTCTTTCAGTGGTTTAAAATTTAACTGCATTGAGAATTTTTGCAGCACTTTGTAATTAGCATGAAGTGACTACAAAATTGTAACTGACCCAGTGATGTATCTGGAAGAGATAATTACACAAAAGTTGTTAGACTAGTAACATTACACTTTTATCATTACATGTAATAGTAGGAAAATTTATTCAGAGAAAGCTGACCCTTATCTAGGACAAAAGTTTGCTCATTCAGCCCTCTAAGTAGATGGCGTATCAGAGAGCTTTAAAAAGAAAAGATAAAATGCTTATGTGTAAGTTTTAAAATTTAAATACGTAATTAGGGAACAGATTCAGGATTTTTTTTTTTTTTCCTCTAAAGCTACTCGGAGTTGGTATTTTGAAAAAAAATATCCATAGATTACTGGCAACATTACTTGTCTTCTGTCTAAATTTGTAGAATACATTTATACTATGATTTAACTTTTCATATGTTTTTGCAATTTGTCACATGTCTCAGAATTTGTTCATCTGAACAAACATTCACTTTAAGACAATAAAACACACGTGGACTCAGTGTAAATCTACATTCGAAATACTGTTCTATTTGTTTTGCATTAATCAACTATTGGGTTTATCTACATTTGGTAGTTTTAATTTTGTTTTGTTTATCATTAAGCATCACTGTCAAAGCAGAGATTCCAAAATGCTTCTTTCCCTGAACATGTACTTGGGAATATGTACTCGGCACTTTTACTGTGCCATTGGGGTTCAAAGGGCTTTGCCTAGAGATTGTTTAGAATACATTAACAGTAACATTGCAGCAGTAATGTCTTTGATGTGAGAAATACTCTTTATTTGTTTTAGGAACAATTCCCACGTGAACACTGGCATAGCATCAGGTGAACAGAATTTGTGATTATGCCCAGTATTTATCCTTCCTGCTCACGTTTAAAAAAGCAGTGAAGTAAACAAATGTTCTAACCTCCCACCTATAAACATCAGGTAGCTGCAGAATCAAATCTTACAGCTGTAAATAAACAGGAAAAGCTCTTCCCCGGAAAATTCGGCTGAAGCCTAATTATGTTGAAATCAAACATAGTCTCAGCAGGACAAAACACTCTCAAACATGCCCTGCTTTGCGAACTTGAGCTTTAATCAAGCTTGGGCACAGAAGGATGCTGGAATTGCTATATTTTTTTTACCACACATTTTGAGTTTCGCTAACAGATACAAAAATAATTCCAAGTGAAACATGTGGTACAGGCTAAGCTATTTAACAATGCACTCGGTCTTTTTAGGAACTTGGTGCTTCAGAAAGGAGGAGCATGGTGCAGAACAGCAGAGAAAAATTTACTGCCATACTCAAGCCTAAAAAAGGAAAGTCCTCAAGAGTATAAGCTTTTATGAGAAATTATGAAACTTTAAATAAATAATTTTTATTGAAAAATATCATGATCATGACAAATTTGCAGAAACACCCACTTTTACTTGATGGACTATGTTTCCAAGTTCAAAAGGCAAGATTGTATTTTCCATGCACATTTAAGGTTATCTAGTGATAGTTCAAAAAGAGCCTCCCATCACTTTGGGGATGATAAATTGCTAGCCTCCTCCTCTTATTACAGTTTACTACATTGCCTCAAGTTCTTCCCATCAGGATATCATACACAGTATTTTACTGGTTTTGGAAACCCAACTAGGTGACAGAGGCATGTGAGCTTCCAAAGATGAGTGGGTTCACTCTACTGTAACATATCGGCTACAATTCACCCCTTTCCAGAAGTGGAAGAACTGCTGAAGTTGAGCTGACCAGCAGGATACCCGCTCCCTGAGGTTAAGCACTAACGCAGCAGTCTGAGACCTAAAGTCTGTTCCCAACTCTGCCTAAGATCTTAATTTCAGGTCATTTCACTTCTCTGGACCTTAGTTTGATGTTTATTGTTTGGACATGGAGAGCATGGTACAAGTGAAAGAGGAAGCAGATTTGAAGAAGGCACCATGAAGCCAATCTTTACGTGCCTGAGTTGGATGTGAATGGCGAATACAGCACATGTGAAAACACATCTCTCAGTGGGGATTCAGTTTAGTTTGAAATGTTTGTAATCATGTTTTGCTGTTACTGGGCATGCAAGTGCATGAAACACGACTAATATTGCAAATCGTCTCAAAGATTACAATACTAAATATCTCTATAGGAATGGAGTGGGGAACAAGAGAACTTTACTCATTAAAAGAGGAAAGGGACAGAATTGCTACAAGATAGTTGGAGTGACTAGTTTCAGTATTTTCTGAGGCTCCTGTCATGTTGGAATCTTGCACTGATGCCTTCTACTTTTTGTTTCAAGGGCATTTAAAGACTTTTACAAAGTAACTCTCTTGGAAGATCTGTGTGTGCTTTTTATGCTAGTTGCTTCTCAGCTTGTTTCATTCACTGGTGTTTCTTAAAAATGCTATTTCAGTAATTGCAGTTGCTGTCAATATTCAGCACACTTAGGGGTTTGTATTGAACAGCTGGATGTTGGATGACGTTGGATTTTCTTATGTTTAGAGTACCTGTTTGTTTTGTTTTCTTTTTTTCAAATAGTAGCATTATGGTTCTCAAAAGAAAGTTTTTTTCTTTTTCTTCTTCATCAGCATTGACCTTTCCATCATGGAAAGAACTACTGTCCATGACAGATCTTTGCTTTGTGTTTCCTTACATTGTAATACTGGTTTGTATATAAGATATACGCAAGTCTTCACTATAACATTTTCTGTAGGCTTAAGATAGTGCTTTATCATTACTGAAGAAATCATTAGTAAACCAGCTGCTTTACCTAGCTGTGTTTGAGATACATGCATTAAAAAAAAAACAAACCACCTGAATCCCTTTGAGGGTCTACAATGATTTTTTCCCTCCCCACACTTGTTGTGTAGACTACCCACCTCAAAGCTCTTATTTAAATTTATGCAAGATGAAAGCGTGCAAGAATTTAGAAGTTGCAGAAGCTACTTAATCAGAGTACCTTGTGGATAAGATTAAAATTTCCAATGGTACTGCATGAAACAATCACTACACTGGAATAACTTCATTTTGAATTGCTTTTCTGTAACCAGGAGCAATGACTTCAAGTGAAAACTAGTTGTAAATTTAAAAAATGGGTAGAAGGAACCAGATATAATTGCTCGCATAAGGCAGGCATACTGAAGCGGTCCTGGGAAACTGCAGGAAAAAAAAAAAAGCTGGATAGTTTCTTTGTCTTGGGAGCTAATCAGTAAGGCTTCCTTTCTTGGATTTTAAGCAAGATGAATGGTCACAAAACAGAGCTATCCCACAAAGATCTCCACACTTCCTACAATGTAGGGGCATTACAGAAAATCTCATCAGGATATTCCGTATTCTCATGCAAGGAATTGACTCTTTACTTGAGCAGCAAAGTTGGACTGCAACACCACTTTTTGAGAAAACATTACTGATGAGTATGACCTTAATGCATTATACATGGCAGGCATTTCTAAATGAGAATATGGGGTCAAGATAAGAGGAAAAACACTAATAGCACAGTTTTCCCAGTAAGTCAATACAATGACTTTTCACCTTTCGTAATTTAGGCTTTCAGAAATTAAGGCTAACTCATTCTTGAAGTACTATACCCAGAAGAGGATTCAATATTGAATCTGAATTGTCTTGCAAATTATACTGTCTTGTACATCCCATTACAAAAATGTGTATATCCTAATTGCCATTTCATCAAGCTGTACGCTTTAATCAACTCCTTCTATGATAGACTTTCTGGTACTATACAGAAATGAAACATGGATAAACCAACTGTTTACAGTACTTGGACTTCTCATATGCCTTGAGAAGCTGGCGGCACATGGCTTAGACAAGTGTACTCTTTGCTGGGTCAAAAACTGGCTGGATGGATGAGCCCAGAGGGTTGTGGTGAATGGAGTTAAATCCAGTTGGCGGCAGGTCACAAGTGGTGTTCCCCAGGGCTCAGTACTGGGGCCAGTTCTCTTTAATATCTTCATCAGTGATCTAGACGAGGGGATTGAGTGCACCCTCAGTCAGTTTGCGGATGACACCAAGTTGGGAGGGAGGGTTGATCTGCTCGAGGGTAGGAAGGCTCTGCAGAGGGATCTGGACAGGCTGGATCAATGGGCCGAGGCCAATTGTATGAGGTTCAACAAGGCCAAGTGCCGGGTCCTGCACTTGGGTCACAACAACCCCATGCAACGCTACAGGCTTGGGGAAGAGCGGCTGGAAAGCTGCCTGGTGGAAAAGGGCCTGGGGGTGCTGGTTGACAGCCAGCTGAATGTGAGCCAGCAGTGTGCCCAGGTGGCCAAGAAGGCCAATGGCATCTGGACCTGTATCAGAAACAGGGTGGCCAGCAGGAGCAGGGAAATGATCGTCCCCCTGTACTCGGCACTGGTGAGGCTGCACCTTGAGTACTGTGTTCAGTTTTGGGCCCCTCACTACAGGAAAGACATTGAGGTGCTGGAGCGTGTCCAGAGAAGGGCAACGAAGCTGGTGAGGGGCCTGGAGCACAAGTCTTCTGAGGAGCGGCTGAGGGAACTGGGCTTGTTTAGCCTGGAGAAAAGGAGGCTGAGGGGAGACCTTATTGCTCTCTATAACTACCTGAAAGGAGGTTGTAGTGAGGTGGGTGCTGGTCTCTTCTATCAAGTAACTAGCTGTAGGACGAGAGGAAATGGCCTCAAGTTGCAGGAGGGGAGGTTTAGCTTGGATATTAGGAAAAATTTCTTTACTGAGAGGGTTGTCGGGCATTGGAACAGGCTGCCCAGGGAAGTGGTTGAGTCCCCATCCCTGGAGGTATTCAAAAAGCATGTAGACAGGGCACTTCAGGACCTGATTTAGTGGTCATGGCTGATGGTTGGACTCGGTGATCTTAATGGTCTTTTCCAACCTAAGTGATTCTATGATTCTATGACTTCTTAAACATAAAAGGGTACCACCACCAGCAATTTCTGCCACTGCAGGGCAAGATAATTACAGAAGAGAATAAGAGCCAATTTTGTTCAGGATTTTGATTACTGGCAACGGAAAGTATGTTTATGGCATCAGCAAATGACATAAAACTAGAAAAAGCTGCAGGTCCATTAGGTGAGACTAGAATTAAAAGTGTCTTTCATATGGAGTAAGACCCTGAAATTTGATAGGTATAAGAATAAGATACTACACATAGGTACAAAAATCAGCTTCACAGATACACAATGAGAACAACTATTTTCAAAACTTCACTGACTTTGCTGAGAAGGCTTGTGAAAAATACCGTATTTTTTTGAAATTTCTTTCAGAAAATTTCTTTCAGTATACATAGCTTGGAAGTTGGAAATTTCACTTAATATTTTAATTATCTCCCCGCCCCCGAGTTCTGATGGCAGCATGCCTGGCTGGGACAGGCAAACAGTTCACCTGTTCACCTGCTTGGCTCTGGGGAGCTGGAGGCATCATGTAAGTCAGGGCAGCAAGCACCTTTGGCTACAGGCAAACTACCAAGGAATAGGAAGTCTAGTTTCCCCATCTACCATGGATCAGCAGCTCTGGAGAGTAGCTCTGAAACTATCCAGGCTGTTAGTAAGCTGAGAATACCAGTAAATAAAATGTGCTAGGGCTGATTTTCTCTCCCTGAGGTCACAGCTTACAATGAAATGTCTAAGTTCTCTTTTCACAAAATATAGGGAGGCCTTTCCCAGACTATCCCAGGTCTGTGCCACCCTCTGAGCTGTGTTCAGGCACTGCGTGAGAGATACTGCTCAGCACAGGCTAAAGCTGTCCTGGGGCCATGCTCACAAATAAACAGTGTGGACAGGTAAGTGCCAGTGAAAAGCCTGTGCCCTGGCACTACTCAGTTTGCAGCAGGGATAAAGCCTACAAACCAAGTCAAGCTCACGGCTACCATCCAGCAGGGTCAGGAGTGACAAGGATCACAACAGCAGGCAGTAGTGACCCGACCATGTGTATTTCCTGAGATTTTGACATTTCCAAACCCCAAAGCCTGGTAGCAGTGCAGCTTGCACAGCACACTCACACAGTCACAGTTTTTCTCCCAAATTAGGACATAAATAATTTCTGAAAAACCCTGAAAATTCTTCTAAATTATGTTTCCCAGCCAGCTTTAAAAGTCACATTAAGTGTTAGATAAACTCTGTTAGTGCATACGTCTACCTCTCCTGAGCACAGATCTTTGCTAGATCACGGAGTTCCATTTGTACACATCAAAATGATACATGCAAACAAGTTCAAAGCAGGGATAAAATTGGATAAACTGATACCATACGCAAACAAAAACGTGGTCCATCCTTCTTTCCTAGCAAATGGCTTATTGGGTGGCTTTATTAGCTAAACCAAAGACCTGCTGTATCCTCCACAAAACATCTAACTTTCCTATTCCCAACACTCTGCAGCTCTCTATTTAGTGTGAGCACTGCATGGGTTCCAGTGACTGCAGGTGCTAAACACAGAGAAAACTCTCAACCACGTACCACAGTTGTCTTCGTCGGCTCGATTCCCACAGTCATCCTCACCGTTACAGTGAAGTCGCTGGGGCAAACACTTTGTGACATTGCCACACGGAAAGTAGCCCAGGGGGCACTTGGCCCCAACTCCAGAAACATGATCTTCCAAAGAGTCACAGATGACTAAACAGAAAGATAAAGAATATGCTTACTTTAAGATGTGCTCTTAATCTTTAAAGATCTTTGAGATTATGCTTTTATAAATACTCATTTGCATTTGAATGTGAATATCAAGCAATAAATACATATTAGTTTATTGGACATGCAATTACAATAGTATATTAAGTACTTAACTGGGCAAAAATGTTTATATCATCAGCTAATTAAAATTTGCCTTGGTATAAAGTAAACAGGTAATTCCTCCCTATGAGTCCTAGTAATAAGTTGGAAATGCTAATCATACAAGACAAATGACCTAAGGCCACTATTTGAAAAGATTTTTTCACTTTGCACTACAAATTATTATAGCAATATACCAGATTAATATAATCCATATCTGCATAGCTAATTTGTGATGAAATTTTAGACCCAGGTAGATAAGTCCTTTTATACAAAGTCAGAATTATATATTTTAAAATGTATTCTAATTTCAAAGCAATTAGTAGATGACACTGATCAAGGATCAAAGAACAAGGAAAGTAAGATCAAATCTGTGATGCAGTCTTGCTGAAGAATGAGCAAGATGACACAAAGGTGCCATTTTGAATCCTTTGGGAGAGCTGTCAGCCTGGTCCAAAAAATTTGGAGATATTGTTCAGAATCTATCACTCTGAAGTTTAGATACGCAGATGCTGTTCTGCTAAGCCCATGCTTTATAGGAAGTAATTTCACAGAATACAGGGACTTCATTCAAGCAGTGCTGAGGGGAAAGATAGAGGGATGCTGATAAGGGACAGCCAGGGCCGCTGGAGGACCTGTCCTCTGTTCCTCAGTTCTCTGTCCTATACCAGCTCCAATTACCTGCATTTGCAGATGCATAATGCCTTACCAGTCCCTCCAGTGCACCCGAGGGACAAATTCTGCCACCACCACTTTTTCCAGGGTAAGCGCAACTGATTTACTGCTTTTGTAATGGGTTGCAGGGTGCCAACACAGATTTCTTGTCATACAAAATCACCTTCTTCCCAGGAGCATACTAGGGTGAGGGTTTTAAATTACTCTAGAATGAAATTTGTTCAGTCTCCAATATATTGGAAATGAAGAAAAGCATCATCAGCACAGAATGTTACCTAGCGCTCTTTGTGCTTCCAAAGCTTCAGTAAGCCTACCTAGTGAAGTACCATTCTGCAAGGGCCTGCTAATTTAATTTTTGAAGTACTTTCAAAAAGGAGTATCACTTCCTCGTTATAACTAGCATTTGACTTAGTGGATGCTGTCACCAAAAAAAAAGATAAAAATTCCAATGTAAATTATATTTTAAGTTTCATTGCCATCTTAGAGCACTTGAAATATTCTATACAGACTTCATTAACTGTCACGTGATGCTTGTTCAGATAGCAAATTGCCACTTCTGAAACATCAACTATTTTTCCAGGCTATTTTTGTAAGACAAAGTATAAATCTTTTATGCAACTTGCTCAGATTAACAAGGAATATGTTATTACACAACATGTGATTTTTGTCCTAATTTTTCTCCTGGGCTAAGGGAATCACCTGAAATTGAATCAAGTACTTCAGATTCATAAGAAAACTCCTCTGGAAGAACTTTCACATGTTAAACCCTTAACAATGTTTACAACTGTGGAAAATTGAAATGTAGGAGCAGTATCTGGAGGAAATTGAAATAAATACTCTGTTATTCCCATATGCACAGAATTATCTTTGCTGTCAGAGCATCCTGCATAGAAAGTTATATATTCCAGCTAACAATTACCGCATGATTTTGAAAAGTTGATTTGCTTTTATCCACAACTGTATAACCTATGCAATTGCTTGAAGAGACTTTTGCCTTAGTTCCTTATCCCTCTTATGTATAGGTACCAAAAATAAGGCTGTATTGTAATCCTAGGGTGAATTTACACTTGCATATTGTTCATAAACCTCTCTGATGTTCTGTGCTTGTACTCAGAACATTATGTTTAACCTGTTCCACCCAAAAAGGAGAAAAAAATCTTATGCAGGCATAGCGTTAAGCAAACAGAATTATGCGTAGTATTTTGTGTCTAAAGACAAAAATAAGATAGAAGTCACAGACAAATGAAGCTCCCTTCAGTGCAGTTATCTGTCACAATCTGCATAACTACTGAAACACCTGGTAAAAGATAAAAATATGGAAAATTTAAACGGAAATGAAAAAACCAAAACCCAACCACCAAACAATGCCTTACACTTTGTCAAGCCTTTTACCGTACACTCTGGAGACATATTCAGACTGAGCTGAACTTTGTGCTTAAAGGGGCTGATCTCCATGCACTTTAAATTTCAGATGATGGCATTTATCTTCTCACAGTAAGAGTCAATGGATTTTTATAGCATTTTCCAGAAAATATTATTAATTACTCAAATAATATTAATTCCTAAACTAATTAATGAATTTACTGTCAGAGTTTAGAAATCATTCTTTGTGAGAGAGTACATAATCCCTCACTGTGTTTAATGTTTTGAATTATCTGTAAATTTATAGCCTTGATGATATCTATTCCGAATCTTTGCATTACTCATTTTGTGCTATGTCAGATTACCCTGGCATGTAAATATCTGCCTGGGAAAGAAGATAACAAGACATCAACACTTAACAACTTCATCCTAGTCGAATTACTGAAAGCCCTGGTCTTTGTCCATTTACTTGTTAACATCACTTTGTTTATGCAAAAAAAGGGCAGAAGTTTGGACCCTGCAGATTGCAGGAGATTTATGAATGGAAAACCCTCCAACTCTGTGAGGAAATATTTGGCAAAGCTGACAAAAGTAGACAGGAAATAAGAATGCAAAATCCATTGTAAAATGCTAGATACTAGTTAAACAATTCTGTTTTGGATTAAGGAAATTAAAATGGTGTCTTTTATGTGAGGAAAATGGATAAAGATAGCACTGCAAAAACAGCAACAAAAAACTATGCTTCTTATTTTGCAAACACAAACTTTACTGATGCTGGAGTTTATCATGACAAGATAATGATCTATCGTGCTATCTTTGTGATGCAGTATTAAAGGTGTCAACTTTTCTACCTGTTATTGATTTTCCACTATGGAAAAACTGAAACACTCTTCTAGTATCTTGTTTTATTGTACATTTTTTTTAGCCGCTAAACCTCCTGATAGAATAGCCCTAAAAAACATTGATTAATGATTGTTTCATCACATCATGTCACTGGCTGTTCCACGTTGGTGTTATATCAAGAAAAAGAAAACTTATTTTGTAGTCCTTTTATTAATCCAGGTTATGTCTCTGTTCCATATGCATAGCAAGCTTCCAAGGTATCTCTAGTGTTTTATAGGTTCTCATTCACAGCTCATCCAGGATAGAATATCTCAGCTTTGCCTCTTACCGCCAAACTAACATTGTAAAAGCACAAGACCCCCTGTAACACAAAAGAAGTATCAGCAGCAAACCATATAAACAATCAATTTGAACCCTAATATGGCTTGATTAATGTAAGTTATCTGTGTTTTATAATGACTAAGTTTGGGCCAATATTGTTATCTTACACAGTTGACAGGAAAAAAGAACTGATGTCCTTCAGTGATATGGCAAATGTAGACTGATAGATAAAGGAAGACTAAAAATTTTTAAGCTGTATGTAAAGAATTTAGCTACAAAGCTAGAAACTAGAGAAAAGGTGTAACTCAGGATAGATTTATTTAGGTCTCAGTTATGAAGATGAAAAGTATAAATCTGTGACAGACTTGATTTATGTCAGAAGGTTTGCTTTTACAGATACTCCAAGTAGAAAAAAATCTCTTATTTGTATACATCATAGAGAAAAAGATCACCTGTGTTCCAGTGACAGAGATAAGTTCACATGTTTCAGCTATACTGTA
>VYZV01021748.1:23175-39341 GCA_013401275.1 Pandion haliaetus | reverse complement strand
CCCCCCCCCCCCCCCAGCAAAACTCTACAGCTGAACTTCTAGCAGTCTATAAACAGCAAATCCAATTTCTAAGCACAGCTATACTTATTTCAGGAGTGTTTCTTCTTATATCAGCTAGCCTAAAGACTTGAGCAAAGGTTAAATCTATTGTGCAGATGAAATCAGCCAACTTGTAGATGTGTTTGAATTCAGATTGCTGGCTAAAAACTCTGAAAGGCAGTAAAGCTATGAACTGTGCACTGAGCAAGGTTGGGAGAAGTGGCACTAAACTAATTTTGTTGCAAAACAGAGCAATAACAGGCAGCAGAGACTCCAGGCAGGCATGTGCTTTAATCTATGAGTGCACTGCTTCTCTCTTTAACAAATCTACATGAACCATGTGGTTTTCTTATAAGTGTTATAATACACTATATACGACAAGCCAATAAACACCTAAAAAGGTAATGGCCATCATAACTATAATACTAGAAGGCCTGTAGTCATTCACTGTCCTCATCTGCTGTCCTATTTTGAAATATGCTTTAATATATTTCAATAAGTTTTATAAATTCCACAGGTGAGATGAATTTAATCCATCAGAAATTATACCAACAGTGATTTGCACATCTTGTATGAATGTTTCAACATTTCACTGTTTTGGTATAGAAAACAGAAATGTGAAAGGCTTAATTTGTTGAAATCCTTTTATTCTGCATACATTGAAGTACTACCTTTAAATATTGGATTATTGCTCATGGATAACACTGGTACATATGAAGCCAGACTTTGCTTACAGGATTGATAAAAATCTCATTATCATAGCCTGCTTAATTCCAAATACATTAATATCAGGCTTGCACCTCACATATTATGGATTCCTCCAAAACATACTAGAACTGCTTAGAGATTTTCCACAGATTTAACTAAGCTTTGCAATGGTAAAAATAACTGTAAGAGGAGCTCTATTTCCCAAACTCCTAATGTGGGCAATATCCCTTACAAATCTTATGTTAAGCAGCATAGTATGCACATGTAAACCACAAAAGGTTTAATTTAAAAGCAGGAGAGAGAGCAAGCTATTGTTCAATACAGAAGAAGGTGGTAGAATTCAACCTTATGCTCCTGTTAGTCTAACAAAACAGTTGATATTGCAAAGGCTAGCTATTTCGTCTGCAAAATCAATAATACATTTTAGTATTGACATTTTGCAACAAAAAGCAATGTTTAATATAAAAATTACAACTAAAGAAAGTGATAACTATTAGGAAAATCCAACATATTGATCAGTATCAGCAGCTTCACAGGGATAGCTTTACCCAAGTCAAAAGCAGCACTTACAAACAGGTTACTCGAATGAAATGAAAAAAAATTACTAAAGTAAGCAGAACGTCAGGTGTAACTTCCACCACACTGAAGGGACTTGCATCCGACATAAAACGTAAATTTAATTCTGTCTCCATCTTGCATGCTACACTGCCTATCATGCTGTATCAGAGGGTAAAAATTCTTGCTACCTACACAATCTACTTTTTGAGAGCTACCAATTCTAGTAGCGCTTGCACAGTACCACTAGAAACTACTGAACTGGGTCTAAAATGTGGATTTCACGGCATCTGAAATGAGTCACTTCTATATGTACCTTCATTAAATATTTACAGCAAGCATTCATGCAATGTTTAAAGTGTTTCTTATTTTTAAATTTTAGCTCATAACTATTAATAGTAACTCTCAAAACATTAAGTACAAAAATATCTGATCCTTACATGTAGCTAGTAACCTTGAAAGACTGCATTACACTTCGATTCTATGAAAGAATAATTGCCGTGAATAACTGTAAAATAACACTGAGATATCATAGTTCTTAAAAAAATCCATTATAGAAGTTTATCAGCTATCTGCTTTGCAATGTTCAGAACAAGAAAAAAAAAAAGGCAGGTACACTTACCCTTGGTACTAATAAGCAAGAACATATAGAAGCAGCAGTCGGAGGTCATATCTGTCCTTCAGCAATTCAATGAATAAAGTCAATGAACGTTGCCCCTTAAATTGCATACCAGCCAGCACGCTGCCCGTACGGTCTGCTTCTGACAGCCTTCAGCAGTGCGTGAAGCAAGCTCCCTTCTCTCCCCTGCCTTCCTCCCTTACTCTCCTTTGTGCTAGGTTTCCCTCTCTCCCCCCTCTCTGGCACATACACGCAAAAGTTTCCAGGATCACACCAGCCCCTCAGGCTCTCCCTTTCAGCATGGGGTCTGCTCTGCGGCAGGCAAAGGCTGGGCTGTGTGCATGGACATGAGTCTGCCCCAAGGAAAGCTGCTGCTGCTGCTGCACAAAACACAACCAGAAACAGGGAATTGTCATCAACAGTCCAAATTTTTCTTTTCTTTATTTTTTTTTTCTTAAGTCACAATACTGTGAGAGGCCTGAAAAGTATGGTTTTATTTAGGTAAATCTGTTTGAAACCAAATATTTGCTATAGTTTAGATTAAATCTAGTGGTTTCTCAAGTAAGGGGAAGTGAAATTTATAAACACAGTCCCTTTGTAGCAATCCAGCAACTCACTGAAATACAGAAAAATGCATGTCACTATTTTTACACATTAACCACTCTTCATGACTAACGCTAAAGAAAACAGTCTGAAAGAGCAAAGAGGGATGTTCAGAAACACACACTCTATGGGACTAAGATATTTCACAGATTTTCTCCTTATTTAAATACTTCGAGACTTTCCTATCTGGCCCTTAACTTTACTGTTACCAGTAGATCATGGTGTACTCCATCATATATACAGCCACACAGTTAAAAAACTTTTACGATGTGAAGGCTAACACTCATCAGCACAGCAAGATGTATTTCAAAATGAGTCAGTCAGTTAAGATGAACTCAAGACAAGGAGCTAAATTTTATCTGCCCTCAAAGAGATTCAGATTTTTTAATATTTTCTTTTTAAAAGAAGTTTGATAGATTCAACAGCTTGCCAGGATGATAAGGGTCAGAGGACACTGGTAACGTGTCAGCAGCTGCATCAGGTGCCTAAGGAAGAAAGCCTCTCAGACCAAGGAAATATGAGCGTGCATGGACACATACATGAAACTGTGAATTCAGAGAATGGGAAAAATCTCTAACATAGTCAAAGGCAAAGTCGACATTGTTGCTATGGCAAAGTTGTCTATAAAATAGATATTATGAACTGCCAGTCTCTTGATTTCTAATATAAAAGAATACAAAATATAGAAGGGGTTAAAACAAAAGGTTCTTTTCTATAGAAGCCCCAAGAAGTATGTTGGCATCTACTGTACCAACACCAGTACTAGGCAGTGTAAAGGCAAAAATTGATTAAATGGATTAGGGATCTACAAAAAATTTCTTTATAAGGCGGGGACTAGTTTTGGAGCATATCAAGTAAAACCACACTTGCCTCAAACAACTATTCAACAGTTAAGCTAACACCTAGATATTCTAGGGCTAATGCCTGAGCTGAAAAAGGCTTCCAGGGTGGGAAAGTAAGAGGAAGAAAGTGAACCAAGAATGAGAAGAATAAGAGAAATACACTTTCCAGGAAAATGAAAATAAAAGCTCTACCTCTTTACTGCAGGATGAGATAGAACTGACGTTCTAGAGAAAGTTTGGTTTTTTCCTAGTAGTTTCCTCTGTGGCTTTCTGCTTCTGATTTAGTCACCTCTATTTGAGATGCATAAGAACCATATATGGTTTCTGAATAGACTATTTTTACCTGCTAATACAATAAATCAAGCAAGCTGTTTCTTCCAAAACAGTCTGATCCACTACAAAAGCTCAAGATTTCCTACCTCAGGGTAAACAGGGAAAATCCCCAAATGTGGTACATACCACCCACATACATTTTCTGAAGCTCTGCCCCAATGGAAGTTGTTACTTGCCAGCCTTCCTCTTTTCAAGGACCTTTAACAAGGATACTCATTAAAGTTAATTTTGGTGCAAACACTTGCTCTATGGAAAATCCACTGAGATCTTCCCTCTTCTAAATTTCTTATACTTTCATAAAGAAGCAGCAGCACTTTCCAGCTCATTCTCTCAGTGTAATTATATTTAAACCAAGGAGCTAGAGTTACAAACATGCACATTGCTGAACTCTGGAACGCAGAGCAGAAAGAGGAGAGGCAAGTTCATTATTAGAACAAAACATTAAATAGGACATTACTAGCTTTTGCAAAATAGTTTTGGTTTACCTTTCTGAAAGCATTTTTACTTGTTCTTTGAAGAAACACTTCTGTGCATTAGAAAGGCAGTAAGTAGTTCCCTCCTGCCTAAAATGTAAAAAGCTACAACATTATGGTGGTTTAGAACTCTGTTTTCAAGAAAACAATAGGCTTTAAATGCTAATTCCTTACAGAGCAAAGACATAACACATCAGAATTACATCTTTGCTTCAAACAACTTTGAGAAGACACTGACCATCCTAATGAAGGCAAATATTTGCTTGTATTTCTACTTAAAGCAATTCTACAATTGAAAATCCAAAAACACCGAGGAAAACTGTAGTATGGGTTATGATGCAAATGTTTACCTCCTAGTTTCAAGAAATGAGCAGGTTAAACTGCATTCACTGGAATAAAAAATGTATCATTTGACTTCTTCACTCGTTACTGACAAATGCTCGCAATTTGACTTTCTGTCTTCACAGTTATCTGGTACTGGTCTAAAGCACGTCTAAAATTGCAGTTTTAAAACTGTAGGAACCTACTTGTCATATCTGTGGGGGACATCCCCCCCCCAACATTCAACCAACATTGTGCCACCTACACCACAAACTAACACAAGACATTAGTCAACTCTTCCACTAAATCAAAACAATTATGGCTATGGCTATTAGGTTATCAAGAAGAGTCACCTCATGTTTCTAGTGTTAGAAATTAAATTGAGTATACAGGGCTTAGAATTAAATAATGGTAATTATGATGCACTTTCAGATAAGTGTTGCTAGTGAAGTTCTAGCACCCTGTAGTCTTTTTTTCTATAGTTCACCTTAGGTGTTACATAGAAGGAAATTCATATAAGTAAACAAATCATAGTTGTATGCATCACCATTAAAAATAAAAATACACTAAGCTGTAAATCATTGCTACTGTAGAAATAAGTTAGAATGCCTTTTCAGCTTGAAGAAAAAGGTTTACTTACCCACAGACTGCAGCTACTCCCTTGGAATTTAACAAATATTTCACCTCAAACTCTGACTCTAGCATGCTCAATGTTACAGCTGATAAGCTTCAAGCAGATTCAGTACAGGTGGGAGCAAAGGTATCTCTAAGTTTTAGTCTATATGAGGCAGATAGATGCATACAAATGCTACCTGTTACCATGCTGCTTCAAGTACTGAGCAGTATGGGTCTCAGATATTTCTGCTCTTTCCTAATGTGAGAATTTTCCTTGGTTTAATTAAGAATAGTTTCAAGGATGCTTTATGTCATGTATCAAATCAAAGACCCACAAGACAATAGCTATTTCAATGATAATTTTATGACTAAAAGTTGCTCATTAAGCAAAGTAGATTTTCAGCTGAAAATACTGACTAGATTGTCAGCTGTTTTGCTGCCCTAGTGAAACACAAGAAGTGCAGAATGAAGCACTGAAAGAAAACTGGGCCCATGTTGCCATCTGCAGTCATGAAGACTATATAGTTCACATGTAGAAATGATAGAAAGAAGTTCACTTCTTGGGGTTTCTCAGCCATTTGATGGCCAAACTTTAGGTTTTGTATTATAGCAATGTGAGTAATTAGTGTACAGATAAGGCTTCAGAACATAGCATTTAATATGTAAATCCTCCATTATATATGTCAGTCCTACAATCCAAAATATTTAAGTGTGCAAATGAACATAATTGGCATAATTATATTTAATTTACATTGCTTTCAAAGCTCCATCGTTATGCTTTGCAGACAGTACAACTGAGAATAAGACATTTTTATTTTACAGGGCAACTGTTACCTTTGGAGGATATATTCCTTATTTAACACCTACATCCAGGTTCCTCGAGTTCAGAGCAAAGCAAATTAAAGGACCTCTTAGGAAAAGCACAAGAATATCTAAGCAACCTAAGCACAGAAAGGTAAGAAAACACCTCATCTACAGCAGGTCTTTCCAAACAGCAAGCTGTACTGCAGTACCGTTATCTGTCTATCTATCTCATACACTTATGATTCAACCAGTATTGTAGGAGCATGTTACCTTTTCTTAAAGATTACTTTTCCCCATTGCACAACTGCAGAGATTTAATAGGATTTACCTCCCCAAATGTGAAGAGCCAGTGATGCCTGGCCTAACAGGACAGCCTAACTGCACAGGCACCTTTGCTGTAGGGCCTGCTGACTTCTCACTCCCCTTTCCAGACCTTCTTTATCAGCACAGCTGCAGCTGATCTGGGATTACTGGCATTTGCATCTGGAGAGAGGGGAGAGACCTTCCTCTGCTGGAAAAACTACCTGAGCTAGATGTTCTCTCCTGAAAGGCTTTATTACAGGGACAGTACAGAAATTTTTTTTTTTTTGCAGTACATATGTATATCCATCAAGCACCTCAAAACAGAAATCAGTTCTGCCAACCTTATTTTAAGTTAAAGCAATTGTACAAAGTTTGGCTCTAGTGCCAGCTCCCAGCTGTAGAGTGATCCTACCTAACTCCCCCACTAGGTCTGTGGCTGTAGCTATGGAGGGGAACATGGACAGTGAATTTCACTTTTCCACAGGAAGAAGGCAAACAGAAGAGGAAGGATTCAGGGATGACTATTTGTCCCTTACACATTTTTTGTTGTTTGTAAATAGGACACTAGACTGGCTGTAGACAATGGCATACAAGCAGCAGTATCTAGCTAGCTCTGAGCTCATTGAAATGCTTTCCTTTCTTCTGCAGAAGGTACTCCCTGCTTCTGGGTGGTTTGGTGACCCTGTCCAGCTGTCCTTCTATAGCTGGTGTGGAGGAAGGCACTCAGTCAGAGCAAACTTAACCACTGCCTCCCTCATTTTCCCCAGTCTTCTTCAGATGTCCGTTCCAGCTGGGTGTTTTGACTAAATCAGACAAAAGCTACCAGCTTGCCTGACTCAAAGCTGCTGCTGGAATGTAGAAAGAACATTTCTTTCAAAATAACCAAACATATAAGCTTTGCCAATTGTATCTTTTCCTAATCAGCCATTTTCAGGTTTTTGTTTGATTAAAGATTGTAACAGTATTTCTATGATTGTGTGTGATTACAGGCATGATGTTAATGGCTTTGTTTAGTTACTATACCATTTGGGAATGTCACAGGAATTGTATATGACGTGCTGCTTTTTCAGTGTGACTCTTTTTCCATGTTACCTCTGTCATATTTGGGGGATTGCAATTGCTTGTTTTACAGCACCTAATATTCAAGAAGAAAAGGCAAACTTCCCAAATATGAATAGCTGAATATACAATATCAGAAGATGTGAAGTTCATAAAATGTTCACTAGCAATATATTTATATATTTTAACATGAGATGGTACCAAACATATGATCATTGACAATTAAGTCATACTTTGATAGAATGAACTCTAAAAATATGTGGTTTATAAAGTTCTGAGGAAGCAAGGCATTTCGATGACTCAGCTATGAGAACCTTTGTGTCAGTGAATTATCAAAGCCAACTTTAAAGTCATTGGGCTGTCTATCACCTGGATTGAGAAATTATCCTCAATGTACTCCAAGAGCCTCCTGGACCGCTTACAGCTTGTTTACTCATCCATGCCTTTACATGTGAACCCACAATGTTCCCTGCAAGGTACAAACTGAATTGAGGAAATATTTAACTGAGATTCAAGAAAAGCAACAGCCAATTAGACATGTAGGATAAATACATGCTAAAGTGAAAAAAAAAGAGAATAAAAATACCCTCCCCAAAACCTCATAAGAAGTGAGAAGGAAGTGGAGGAGAGTTACAGTATGAGGAAGCTGGGCTTATTAAAGGGCAAATATATAATATGAGAAAACACTACCAAAAGTAGGAACCACTGAAATGAAGAATACATTTGAGGGATTATTTGTAGGACTATCCATACCTGCAGTTTGCCACTGCACTGTTGTGGAGAAAATAAACTCTGTAAAATAAACCGGCCTTTTGTGAAGTAGGTATGATTTCCAATCCAGTGGCTTTTATGTAATACCTTAATTTACAATTCTAATTTTGTATTTCTGCAACAGCCTACAGAAAACAGAACAGAAAGAGCAGAAGGGAGCTGTGAAATTCAGAAATCCCAAGGTCATCGCTATATAATTACAAATGACCAGTAAAATAACATTGTCCTAATGTTAGTAAATATCCAGGACCTAAATTCACTGGGGCTTTGAGTTCACTGTTTGAGGTGCTATTTAGATTTGTTCTTTTACAGAGATACACATTTGATGCAATCAGCAAGGAAAGTATAGCATTTATCTAATATGGCAGCTTTTGAGAAGCATAAAATGAAAATTGCTTGACAGAGCTAGGAAAGATGTTGGTTTGGGGAACAGCTGATAGCCTGTGGTGAAGGAGCTTATATTAACAGATTTTTTTTTATTTAGGTGAGCTCTTTTCTTCCTTTCCTCCAACTAAATTGTGCATGAAAAAAATCAATATTTCTATAAGCAGCTTGAGCCAAAACAAGGAATTGATTCCAATATTAATCATACAGTTCTAAAGCACTGGGAGTGATACAAGTGGAGAAAACATTTTCAAAGTAACCATGCAGAATGCATGGTTAAGCCATATGAAGTTATGACCTCCGGCTTTTTCCTTGTTTGTTTTCTGATTTTATTTTGAAATATAGCTGAAACTGCTAGGCTTGCCAGTGACAGTTTTACAAAATCAACATTTCAAGTAAAAATACTTGGTATTTTCCCCAAGTGTTTGGCTGAATAACACCATAAAAATCTTTTTTCCCCTTGATGATTTTTTTTTTCTAATTATCTTAATGTTCTAATAACATTAAGAATATAAAATACAGTCTGAATGGATAAGTGAGATAACTTTAAATAACACATTTAGCTTGTTTTTGTATTTTATCCCAGTATGCTTTCCATGTTAATTCTAGAAAATATCCTTGTGGTAGGAATAATAAGACAAAAATCCTAGAACAAGTGCTTGAACCACTAGCATTGTAGTGGCATGCTATATCTTATGCTCTCTTTCTGGCTCAGTCTAGGATTATTTTTTTGTTCAGGAATGTAGCTTCAGTAAAAGAAACAGTTCATTCTCTTCCCCTTGATCCCTTGTGCACTCCTCTAAGACAGGAGAGGATTGAATGAAATCTTCCACATCTGCTCAAAAGCTTTAAACTTTGGGCTATGACATGAAAGGAGGCAATAGGATCAGTGCTGGTTGGTGCTCACATGCACTTAAGTTAAAGGAAACAGCAGGGGCCATCATTATGCTTCGTATGGAGGCTGACTATTTTGGTGTATAGGTGTGCTCTGAAATTAAGTCTTCAGAGGGCTCGGACAGATGAATACCTAGTTTCTGGATCTGTTGAAGTAAAGTGAAATAAAACTTGCAGGTGCTTTAACATGAAGATAACAAACTGTCTCCGGTGGCCTGGAAGAAGCAATTTAGCAATGAATTTTACTTGTATAGATGTTATATGATTTCAACAATCTGATGCCCTTTTTAGCTTCAGCCCTTATTGCTTGCTTAAAAGATGTGGTACGTTTCTACAGGTTTTGATCTCGCACAATTTAATGAACGTTTTTTGATTACCTACAATTCTGCCCATCGGCTTTTATCTTCAGACCTCTGAGGAAATATAGATTGTTATTATTCCTTTTTTGACTTTGTAATTGCCCAAAATGTTAAAACAAATAAATAGGAACTGATGGGTAGAATTCTAAGAAGCAACAATTATTGTATTTCTGATCTATGCATGCTTTATCTAGGCAACATTTAAATGCCTTGGTAGTAGTGTTGGCTTCCTCTAGAAATGTATTTCTCTATCAATATATAAAGCCTTTAAGTTTTTTATTATAAAAGATGAATCAATAACTGTGTGCTGAAATAGTTTTAGCATAAATAATTGAATTCCAATAATATAGAGTATAAATCCAAAATCCTAAGCAGAAGGCATTCAGTGTGAGGACTGTCCACATTCAGCACAGCTAGAGGTACGCTGGTGCCCTTCCAGAACACAGTGGGAAATTCGCAATTTTTAAAAAAGTATTTGTAACCTGTGACCTAAAAATGTGGTGGGGATGCATACAAACATCTACCTGGTTTTAAAAACAGATAGATAGGTTTTAATAATGCTGCAACTGACCGCAGTTACACTTTCTTTGAAGTGTAAAACTAGCCAAGCTTATGGGATGTCTTCCCAAGGCCACAGTACAACAATACTTATCCTGGCTAACGCAAAGCTGGCTTAAGTTACTCTATGCAACTTATAGCAGCACCTTTGGCTGTCACGTAGTTTACTGTCTGCATTTTATCAACTCCATTAACACATTTTGTCACAGCTGATGCTACATCCCTGCAATCACTGAAGAACTACAGTGCCCAAATTTTTGCCAGTGCAATGTTCTGGACTTTGCAGCTGTGTGAAATGTGGGGAGATGAAGGCAGGTAAAAATGGCAGCCCCTGAGGCAGGGACCCTCCTGATGCAGCGACCCTCCTGATGCAGCCATTAGGCAATGCTGAGGAGAATGAAGTGCCTTACAGACCACCCTGCCCTGGGACTGGAGCAAGCAGCACTTGTTACCCTGAATCTCTCTTGAAAGAGTTTTTCCTCACATCAGACTATGTGTTTCCTCATGAAACACCACTAGACAAAAAGCACATATGTTTTTACACCTTTCTCTAACCAATCACTAATTAGGGTATTGCCCTAAGGCATAATAGAGTAAAACTCAAATCCCGCTGTCTTGCAAATCCTGCAGTACTGGAGGTGTTGACACCAGCAACTATATGTCAGGGAGAAGGAGGTACTTCTTTGTATCAGGAAGCCTTTAGGAAGGTGCCATTAGGCCTGGAAGCGGCCCTGACATGGGGATGCCAGGATCCCCAGCCTTCACCCCCCCCGGTGAAATCCAGCCATCCCTCAGCGGGGCTATCTGTGACCTTTAGCAGCTTCTTAGAGTGTAATCTCTCACAGACAGCAGTTTCTCATCTTGTGTTCAGCAGTTTCATGTCCATTAGCATGGCCTGGTCAGGGGCCTGGGCATTTGCTTTCAGCCCAAACACTTTACCCAGCAGGCACTCGTCTTGCTGTGGAGCCTGATAGTGCCAGCAGTTCAAAGGGGATTAGGTAAAGTCAAGGGCAACAAGGCCACGCGTGGTCTCCAGAAGATCTAGGCAGGGTTGTATGCCCCAACACCCCTCATCCAACAGTCTCTGTTTTCTGTGTGTATGTTTTGGGTTTGGGGGGGGGGTTTGGTGGCTGGGGGAGGGGCTGCAGGGGTGGCTCCTGTGAGAAGCTGCTAGAAGGTTCCCTCACTCCAAGTCGGACCCACCTCTGGCCAAGGCCGAGCCCATCAGCGATGGTGGTAGTGCCTCTGGGATAACGTATTTAAGAGGGAAAACCTGCAGCAGGGGAGGAGATTGGAATGAGAGGAACCCCTCTGCAGACACCAAGGTCAGTGAAGAAGGAGGGGGAGGAGGGGCGCCTGAGGAGGCTGATGGCCCTGCAGCCCGTGGGGAGACGGCAGGCTGTCCCCCTGCAGCCCAGGGGGGTGAGCGGGGGAGCAGATGCCCACCTGCAGCACATGGAGGAGCCCACACTGGAGCAGGTGGGTGCCCCAAAGACGGCTGTGACTCCATGGGAAACCCCACGCTGTGCCTGAAGGACTGTGGCCTGCGGGAAGGACCCATGACAGAAGTTCCATGGAGAACTGTGTCCCGTGGGAGGGACCCCACGGTGGAGCAGGGGACGAGTGAGGAGTCCTGCCCCTGAGGAGGAAGGAGCAGCAGAGACAAGGTGTGATGAATTGACTCCACCCCCATTCCCCGTCCTGCTGTGCTGCCAGGGAGAGGAGGTAGAGAGAACTAGGAGTGGAGTTGAGCTGGGAAGGAGGGAGGGGTGAGGGGAAGGTGCTTTAAGATTTGATTTTACTTCTCATTATCCTTGTCTTGATTTGATTGGTAGTAAATTAAATTGATTTTGTTTTTTCCCCAAGTTGAGTCTGTTTTTGGCCTGTGACCATACTTGGTGAGTGATCCCTCCCTGTCCTTGTCTTGACCCATGAGTGTTTATATTTTCTCCTCCTCATCCCACCAGGGCTAGGGAGGGGAGGAGTGAGTGAGCGGCTTCGTGGTGCTTTGTTGCTGGCTGGGCTTAAACCACAACAGGATAGTACACACTATGCATAGGTACCAGGTCAGTGGTTAATTTGTTGAGATAAGCAGCATAATAAGTTTGCACTGACTTTACTAATTTTCCTTTTACCTGCATCAGCAAACTGCAAATCAATTTCTTATTAGTAACTGCTGATCCAGATGAATGTTTTTCTTTAAATATGGTTATTACGGCATGTTTAGGAAGCATGGGCACAGCTCTTGAATATCAACAGTTTCCTCTTCCGTGGCTAAGAAGGCTGCAGAACATGGTTCATACGGTCCTCTAATTACATATACACCTACCCTAAGAACTGTCATAATTCAGAACAACATAGACACAACAAAGAGGAGAGAATAACACTTTCTCACATGTCAAAGGACAGATTTCTGAGGGAAGGGTTTTAAATAGTTCTTCTTGTGTGATGATTAATTTATTCCTACCTGACCTTTACTATAAAATCCTTCCATTATTCTACTTCTTTTTAGAACAGAAGAGGTTAGAAAACAAGTCAGAAATGATTAAATGGTGAAGTTAATTTTCAAAATAATATGAAATATATAAAAATTTTCAAGTTCTGAACAAAAGTTCATTATTTTTTCCCTATATTTAGCCTGCATTTAGTTTAATCCTTTGGCCTCCTTTTCTAGTGGTCATAATGACTGATTAAAAAAATCCTTGCATGGACTGGGCAACACAAAAAATCTGAAAGTAGTAAGAATCTGGATGATGCTTTAATGAATTTCCTCTCCCCATCTTGAGCAGCTGACCAGTAGGAATTAATGATTCTATTTTCCAGGACAGATAGAACAATCCTTTTCTGAGATATCTGCAAGTGTTGCACTGACAATCTAATCTATTATCTGATTCTAGGAATGCAGGTAGCACTTGGAAATGGCCCTCTATAAACTACAAATTGTAATAGCATTGTCTTTGCTGCTCATAATAATACCTCCATCTTGAAGCTGGGGATGTGACTTGATTTAAGTTCACTTATCCTGCAGCCTCATAAAGCTTATTACTTTGAAAGGAAACAGCCTAAGACAACGTGTTATAGCGATAGAAATGCACTGGTATTGGATACCAGTCAGTCCCATGTTACTGTCTGGCTCACAGTTGCCATTTATTTTCGTCTTTAATTTTGGAAATAGTTCCCTATCCCCTAAGTATATAACTTTACAAATGCTCTCCTGTTACTGAAGCATCTTAAAGGCAAATACACTTGGATTGGGAAATTAGAGGTTTTTTTACAATATTAACCTTGAAAAATGGAAACTAAGTACTATAGCATCACACTTCTTATAAATGACTGCGGGACTAGGTTATCAAACATTGAATACATTTTTGAAAGTTCTTCTTGGTAACTGTTGCAAATTCTAGGAAATTGTGCTGGGTTTTTGTGTATGTGGATAAGGCAGTAATCAAGGAAGAGAAATTCAGTAGATTTTTAGCAGTTATTCTCAAGTTTTCAAAATCTGCTCATATGAATGAAAGGTTCAAGATATTATATGAGGTATCTGCTTTTTCCGTTTCCGTGGGATCCCTTTCATTGTCAAGTACTACAGGTCAAATCTCTTCTAGGACATCTCATCATCAAACAAGGTTATAAGTCTCAGTAATTTTTAATAAAAGAACTCAAGACAGAAGATTTTTATCAGAGGTTTTCTTCATGGATGGATCATGAAAAGTCATTAAGTGGGACAGGCTATTCTTCAAAATTTTTTAAAATAAATTTTTGTTTTTCTTTATTTTTTTTGTTTCTTTTGGCATAAGATTCCCATTTAGTTCAGTTCACATGGTTTTAGCCATGTGTACTACTGCATGCACTTTTAAATGTTGCAGCTCTGCTGCACTGACACGCATTTTTTTCCTCTGGGGCAAGTTTTCCTCTCCTGTTTATTTCCTCACAAGGTGAAATAAAAATATCACAAAGTACTTTGACAAAGAAGCTGCCACCTCTAGGCAGTCATTGTTCCCTGCATGCTTATAACATGTACTCAATTGTTATTATTTGTTTATAGCATCCGTGTATAATTTAACAAAAAAAAAAATGGTCTGAAACTTTTGACACGTTTGGAGAAAATACAGCTGCAGGGAAGCTTTGGCTTGAAAATCTGGTGCAGTACAAAATAAAAGTTGCAGGCTTCAAAGAGCAGACCTCATAAATCAGAAGTTTTGCAGGTGAACTCTTCTGGGATACTGATTAAAAAAAAAAAACCCTGAAGAAACCTGGCAGCTCCTTAGAGATGCAGTATTTAGAATAAAAGTGTAAACGATACTATTCTGGGGGGAAGAAAGGCAGAGTAATAAAAAATCAGCTGGGTTTAATCAGTAACTTTTTGTTGCCCTCTAATACAAGAAGGGACTGTGCTGGAAATGGAAATGAAATCAGATTGCTGAAGATGAGTACAAAGGTACAGATCAGACATGCTGGCCAAAATCAGATAACAAAAAGGTCAAAAGGAGATGCAACTAGCAAGGGACATCAAGATGAATAAGAAATTTTTGGACACATAATTTAAAAAGAAAGGACAGGGTTGGGACTGTGTTTACTGATAAATGTATTGTGAAGGCTATTTAATGTAATTGCATTTTAGAGTGTTTAATGCTCTTCATCTAGATGTTTTCACTCAAAAGTTCAAGGTGATCAGATGGCCAACATAAGAGCAGCAAAAAGGGGCAAGAAGGTAAAGAATGTTTTGGGGTATATGTAAATAACTCAAATATCTTCCTACTGTTCTCGCACAATGATCTTCACCCTAAAGTGCCTTGAACGTCTGGCTAAGTCAATTAGAGAAGTTAATGGTTATCTCTGCAAACAGGCAAGTGCATGAATACTTGATGTACTTTCCTGACGGTTTGTATAAATTAAAATTTGTTGAAGAGGGAGTTAAAAACTAGGAAAACATGCTGAGAACATACTAAAAAATAATAGAAGAGCTTTAGTGAGTCATTCTCTGTAGGTTATCAAAATAGAGATCAAAAGTTAACTTGATTATGGTATGTAAACACTGTCCTGTGGAGTTACTTTTGCTGGGTACTAATGGGCTATTTAATATAACACAGAAAGATGTAATATGAAGCAGCAGTTAAGAGCTGAAAGCCAGACAGGCGCAAACAAGAAATAATGCATGGCTTTCTAATAATGAGGATAATTAATTAGTGGACTAAATGACCACATGAAGCAATACATAAACCACGCTTTAGTCAACACACATATAATTTGGGCTAGTTTGGGGAAAACTTCTGTAGAATTATGTGTGCTATATTCCCTCTTCCCTACATCTATTGCTTGTGGACTTAAAACCTGTGAAATTCTTCTCATTTATCCACATGGCCAAAACCAGCATAAGTACGCTTCTTCATCTGGGACCATGACGCCATGCAGGAGCCCTACATTACATCTCAGAATAGAGAATATACAGGTATTACTTATTAACTGATCAGAGTTTGGCTACTTTCCAGCTAAGACGTGTGTTTTATTTGAATTATAACGGATTTATGAAAACCTGAAATGTCATTTTTCAAGTAAAAATACATAGTTGTGGCATGACAGATACTATAATATAGGATCATATTAATCCACAGATGCTGTGTAGATGTCACTGAGAATTTGGAAAAACTTTGCTCATTTATTTCAAAGTATTAAAACATACTAATGCTACCCCAAAGAACTCCATCGTTTTTAGTATGGACTTTTAATGTTCTTTTCAGCAAAAGTCCAGCCTGGTATATGAAACTGCAAGTTAAACTACAAGCTAAATTTAGTACAGTCCACATAACAGCTTAGTGGGTATTGTTACTCAATAGTTCAAAGCAGTTGTCAATTAAAAGTGTGAACAAGAGATGAAGAAAAGAAAGGGGCATCTTCAGGTGTGAATGTGTAATTTATCTGGAGCCAG
>VYZV01021748.1:2602-23165 GCA_013401275.1 Pandion haliaetus | reverse complement strand
GAGCCAGCAGGCAAGACTGGTGTAAAAATAGAACAAACAATTTTAATCAAGTCAGTAGCACTATTGGAAGTTTGCTTTGAAGCAGAATTTACCATAAGAGCTCTGACAATCCCTATTAACCAGAGCACTGAGGTAGCAAGAAGTCTCTTTTCCCTTGTATATACCTCAAAGATTTAAAGATAAAGGTTGTACTATGACACCATGATGAAGGGGTTACTGAGCACTAGTAGAGGTAGGCAGAGCTTGTGACTTCAAGGGAGTGGTTCCTTCCTTCCCTTGGAAACAGTCAACAGACCCTGATTTTTGATTTTTTTTTTTTTTTTTTTTTTTTTCAGAAAAGCTTCTGAGTATTGCAGCTTTTCCGAAGATGAACTAGTGGCAATGTTCAGGCCAGTCACATTTTGTCTTTCCTCTTTGGCAGAGGTTCTTGAGAATGAGAGCAAAGGAAGTCCAAGCAATCAAGTGCTATTTATTTCATCGTTTTTATGTCTGCTTTATTCTCTCTTGCCACTTTGGCAGGAGATATTTGCAGAATATTTAGTTGCTTAGTAAGTTGGCAAGGCAACTTTTACTTGAACACTGCACTAATAATGGTCAGCAGGTTTGAAAAACCTTTATACAGATACAGGAACTAATTTATTTGTCTTCAGTGTTGCACATAACCCTTTATAAATGCTTAATTGCATGTAAGGGATATTGCAGACTCCCATTCTCTCATTCTTTTGGTGCACTACTCTTATCTCTGTTCAAAATAATCAGTATTTCCTTGGGACACAGATAGATCAAGCACTACATAAAGAAGAAAGAAGTAATGCTTTTCTGTCAGCCTCCACATTTCCATTTTTTTCAGGTTTCACTTTTGTGTATAGCTTAAAAAAAACCAGCAAATTTCAGAGGTTATAAATGCACTTTTTGTACATCCATATACTGGGAAATGGAAAAGCTGAATAGAATTCTGTGTTAGTAGTAACCTCTCTTTTCATTTATTTGAAAGAAAGCAGAAAGCTACAGTTTTGTCAAAACACTGCATTAAACTAATAAGCAGTTTCAAACAATCAATGCAGGCTAATTAAATGTGACGCCATGTTTCTAGACTAACAAGCAGAGAGTTACATTTAAAATGAAATTTTACTCAGCAAAGCCATAAGCCCCTCTTCAATATGGTCTATAAAATTAACCAGGTACAATATGCCCCATACAGATTAGCAGTTCTCCTTCTGTAGTGACATAAAAAGTACAATCAGCAGGCACTTTAAAGCTCTGAAGTGTATTAGTACAATGTGCTTTGCCATATTTCAAAATGGGCAAAATGGCACATGACATAGTAGCTGATCATTCAAAATCTCCCCATGTGGCATGGATGGTGATTTTGTGCCGCACAATCTTATTTCCTTTGCCACCCTGAGACATGAAACCTGTTTTGCTATATAGGACACTGGTTTCCTAGGCTCATTTATGATGATAACATGAACACTGTGGAAGATGCAGCATGCCACAGGCATACAGAAAACATTTCTTTGCCAGTACTCATACTAGGTTTCCTCAGACTTCTGCTGTCGTGTGCTGTCCAGTGGTTTTCATAAGAGTGCAGTGAACTTTCCACGGCCTCTGCACGAAGCTCCTCTTGCAGTCACTACATTTGTTGGTCCCATTACAGAGGGCATCTAGTCAGTTAATGTATGCCATCTTAAACAGATCCAGGTCTTCCCTCTCACAGTAGGAGTCTAAAAACAATTGCAGGCAGTGCAACAGGCCTGGCCATAGTTCTGAGACTGCTAAACCTCATGCAGTTTCCTAACTGAGTATGTTGTGGGCCACAGATGATAAGTATTCCTGATTTGCGAGATGATAGGGCAGCCATTAGGCTTGTCCTGCTAAAGAAAAGCCAGTTTATACATGGAGTTAAAGTATAAATCACTACATTCAGCATTCCCTCATATGCTTCATGTTGGCATCCTTACCGTCTACCCTGTTGGTAAATTCTCCAACTAACAGTTATAAAAAGATGGGCTGCTCTTGCAAGACACTTCTAAAGACATCTCAGGCTCTGACCAGGCACACCAATAACGTAAAAAACTCCTCACACACAATGCCTATGAAGCTCATATGCGGCTCTACTATAGTGTCTTTAACTAAGGCCATCAGGGGAAACTCAGTTGCCCTGTAATTATTCAGACAGCAATACCTAGAAGGCCTCCTAACACTACTGCAAAGACTAGAGGTGAAATTGAGTCATATAATCCTGAATGGGCTCTAAGTCTGGATTTTTCTGAGGTAAAGGTATTGGATCAACTTAGATGTTTCATTCAGAGAATTTGGTTTGGCCATAAATACAGCCAAGCCAAAAAATGTGGGTAGCAGCCTTCCTAGCATCCCTCGTTACTCACGTATAGAAACAAACAGAGGACTAATTCTTTGTGCTGACTTGTTTCAATAGCTCATTGTCTCAAAAAAACCCCCACAAATTAATGAAACTGAGAAAGGTAATTCACATACTCCAGCTTTAGGCACATAATCTAGATGTCTGTAATAGGAACCTCATGTTCCTCTGTATCCAGTGTATTTTACAAGGATTATTCAAAGTTTCTTGGTTACTTTTGGGAAGCCCAACTGACTACAGGGAGTTGTGATTGGGTACTTATGGTTAGCTTCTATATATGCACTCCCAGAAGCTCTAGACAGCCATTATAAAATGCTGGAGACTGCTGAAGAGTGTAAAGTAAAATTTAACTATGTTTACATTTTTACTCATACTCACCAAGTACTGTTGCTAACATCGCACTTTAAGTCTGCCAGACTGATTTCAATTTGGCTCGAGCTAATCCATTGGATGAAAACAACCATCTCAGCATTTCTATGATGTTTCTTCTTTTTCTTCTCTCCACCTATGGCCTCCTTTCTTACATGCCAGATGTATTTTCGTGAAGAAAGAATTCCTGCTTAGAAAGTATGATACATTACAGTCTGCTTGTATTGGCAACTATACAAGCTCTTGCCCAGAACTACCTTTAAATCAAGCATACTGCTTGAAAAAAATCAACTCAGTTATCTTTAAAGTCCTTTTCTAGATATACATCCAGTAGTATAACTTATTCGAGTTTTAAAATATTTGGGTGTACATGATTATTTTAATAGCAAGTAATAAAAGAATGTAAGAATAACAATGCTTTTGTTTATGTTTTCTTTTTAAGAACAATTGGCTGCTGGGGGCATATAACTTCACCTGCTTCCAATTGCATCTTTTTCTAACTGCAGCTGTGTGCTTTCATCCCTCAGTGAGAAAGTCTGCAGTCACTACATTTAAAAAAAAAAGTGCATTAAATAATATTCACATTTATATAGTTCATTTAAGTCTCTGCACTTTTATAAAAGCAGCATGTAATTTTTATTCAATGTTGTTCCTCAAAATTGTTTGTGTTTCAAATATTACTTTGATTCTTGTTTAGACTCAGAGAGAAAGTAGCAGTAAAGAGTAAGAGAAACACATGCTTGGTTACCCTGAAATCTGCAGCTTTACATGATATATTGGATTGTATGCAATCATATTTTCATGTTGTGTAGGCACTTTTGTAATTGTGTTTCTAGCTGTTAGTCATGAGAGAAATAATATATCTGAATATAAAATGTTAGTTCAATGTCAAGATACCACTTTCCAGTGGATGTATTATGCTGTTGTAGTTATACTAGTCCTAGGGGATGTCAAGACGGATTTTTAAAGAGTGATCACATCGTGTTATTATTTATTTCTTACACAGGATTATGTGCCTAAACACATATTGGAGGCTTCATGGCTGATCACACACACAGACTCTAATGGTGAAAATTCTTTTTTTTGGGGGGGAAAAAACCAAACCACAAAGGAAAAAGAAAAGAGAAGGAGAAAACTGCCCAGTGGCTACCTTGGAAGAGAAGCAGCAAAGTCTCCCAGGCAGATGTCCCCCTTTGGGTGTCCTCTGCACTGAAACACAGGTCCTTGCACGATACTTTTCTCACAATAACTGCACAGTCTCTGCCAGGACCTGCTCAAATGCCACTCTGAACAGGTGCAGCTGTTTTATGCTAGTTTTGCTGTTCAGTTCCTTGTTGGGTCCCCCTGTGTAAATTAAGAGTAGGAAAAAGCAGGGGAAAGGAGGAGCGACTCTCACACAGGTGGTAATCGCTGCCCATGAGAACCTGCTGTAGCAACAGTATTAGGGTTTGCTTGAAATGGTATTGGGGTCTGCAGGTGAAAAATGCCATGAGCTGCTATGATTCAGCTGAGGAAGTTTTTAGCTTAAAGGGCTGCAGTGAGTCCTCTAGAGATTCTGGAGATCTAATTTTTTTCTTTCTTTCTTTCTTTTTTTGTAGAACACACAATTTAAGTACACGGGATAGATGAATGAAGAAGATAACATCTTGTGCAATACTTCTCCTGTAAGGAAAATTAAACAATTATGACTTTGATCCTGCAATCAGATTTGGCAGCATGAAATTCTAGTTAGTTCATAGATGGGCAATAACACAAAACTGTAGAACTGGAAAATAGATTTGTTTTCGGATCTTCTTTAAAAAGTCCAGCACTCTCCTGGGCAGACATTTTCCTCAGCCTAAGACTGAAGAAAAGCCATCAATAAAAATCACTAGGTTGTTTCTCTTCAGGTATGCTGGACAGTCAGCACTGATAGAGATGGGCAATCGGTGTTTATTGATCCATTCATCATTTGTCCAGACTTAATGGACTAAGACTTAAATAGCTAAATATACTCTGGTTCTGGCAGAGAAATACAGAATACCATGTATCTGAGCCTGTTATTACAATAAAAACACCAACAGTATGGTTTATGAAAAACTATACTGAACCTAAACAGCAAAAAAATTCAGCATCTCATGCTAAACACTAATCACTTTAAAAATGTCGGCAAATTAATTTTCACTGGATAGCTGATAAAAATGTCTACCTCACACTGAGTAAAAAATATTCTGAGGAAAATATCCTTTTAATGCAATTTATCTTCCAAATGAATGTAAAACATTCCTTTTATATTTTTTTAAACTTTACTTGAATTTCACGGATAATCTTCTTCATTTTCCATTCCTAAAATTTTCAATACTTGTGGTAAGGCAGAATGGGTATTAAAACCTCTACCTCTTTTTTTTATTATAGTTTTGAGTAATAGCCCATGTCATTAAGCTAACTTAGCATTTCTTTAGTCTGGGCAGTGAGGTTAATGTCTAGGAAGAGGACACCTACACTAAGAGTTGTTTACATATTTTTAGTATTACAGAGACCTAAAATAAAGACAGTATTCTTGTGCTTTGTTAAAAGTGTATGTTAAATAACAGCAACATATCCTTGCCTTGACATGGAAGTAATGAAATTATCTCAGACCACAGAGGAAGCATGAAACAAAGGATGCAAAATCCTAAATCCATGTAGTACTTCAGTGCAAAGATATGGCATTAAAAAGCAAGGCCTTTTTAAATTACTTTTGCACACTTTTTGTGCATATTGACATGTAAAGCAAAGCCACTGGGGAAGAATAATTTTATTGTCAACTCTTAGACGGGGAAAGGACTGAAGGAAACCATTTTCTGAACAGTATTTCCTTCCGTGTGGCCCTGGTGCTCCTTGCCATAAGGTTTCTGTTGTATTTTCTGGACAACTGCTGCTTTAAGTCATTGACAGTGTCCGTTCATATGATTTAGTGGCTATCTCCCAGTTTTAGATCTTTAATAACTGTTTAATGCACAATGTATGACACCGGAATGTACTTTATACAGAGTAACTTCTGGTCATAGAGATGAATTAAAATGAAAGGGTTTGAACCAGGAATATTGAGCATCTGATAATTACACTCTTTGTCTTTGAGTATTGTTAAATCCAAAGTAATGATGTTAATTTTTATTAACTTTGTTAAATTTTCTTTGACTGATATCTGAATAATGGTTGTTGCTTTGAAAAGTGTTTGATTTTGCCTCTAGTAGATAGCTACTGTTATCACCTAACATTTTAGGTAGTAATGTAAGTACATCCTCAAGAAGTCTTTGTTCCTGTAACATTACTCAGCTACAATAGGCTGAATTGGGAGTACTGACCTGGGTCCTTAATAAAATTGTGTTTGTTGCTCTCATGATGGCAAGTAGCAGCTTTCAGATGGAGTTAATAAAGTCAATCTCCCACTCTAGTCCCTAAAACCTTCCGTGACCTGCACAGAGGGAGGACAGGAGGTAACATGCATTTTGCAGAACAGCCACTGGGATAGTGAACAAAAATATCAACCTCAAAGCCTTGTGCTTATGGTTGATGGCCACACCAACTGTCTTTCTACCATCTGCTTAGGGAAAAAGAAATTCAAGCTCTGTTTCAGAATCCTGTTCAAAGATACTCAAAGATTTACATTTTGCTAGACAAATTTATATAGTGTAGAAGATAAATACTCTTGGATATATGAAGCAACATAATAATGTAATATAGTTTCTTTGTAACTAAGTGATTAGAATAAAAGTAGCATACATTTTCCAAAGGAGTATTTTTTCACACACACCTACACAATGGCACAGACAGATGTTTATGATAGGTCCAGTGGTAGCTATCAAAACCACGTTTGTTAAGTTATTTTACTTATCTGAGGAGCTGATGTTTCCTCCCCGTACTTCATGGGTGAATAGCAATGTGTCATGGTTTAAGCCCAGCCAGCAACTAAGCACCACGTAGCCACTCGCTCACTCCTTCCCGCCCGGGATGAGGAGCAGAATTGGAAGAAAAAGGTAAAACCTTGTGGGTTGAGATAAGGACAGTTAATAGGACAACACAAGGAGAGAAGAAACAATAAAAACACTAATACTAATAGAAGTATATATAAAGTGAGTGATGCACAATGCAATTGCTCACCACCTGGAACGTGATGGTCAGCCTGTTCCTGAGCTGCAATTCCTCCTCCCCTCTGGCCAGCTCCCCGAGTTATATACTGAGCATGATGGCATATGGTATCGAATACCCCCTTGGCTAGTTTGGGTCAGGTGTCGTCACTGGCTGGCTCCCTGCCAGCTTCTTGCGAAAATTAACCGTGTCCCTGCCAAACCCAGGACACAATGATGACTACCTTTTCCAGAAGATAGCATCCTGGCCTATTGAAAGAACGCTCACAATTATCCCAAATTAGTTATTTGTATGGCAACAATATGTATGTTCTTACTAGACAGTTCAATTCATTTTGTTTGCAGTCAACGTAGCTTAGTAGTGCGTGAAACATTGGTAGTGAGAAAGAGCTAATAAACCAATACCTAAACATGGCTCCAAAAGGAAAGAAGGAAGGAAGATTGATTTCCTATATCCCAACTCAGGGATGGGCAAATTTGCATATAGACACTATCTGATCAAAGCTTGTTATCATAGCAGATGAACAAGAAGAATTCTGGTTTGAACTTGTGAACTACCCATCTATAAGTTAGCCCTATCCTTGGTTTCACCAGATTTCAAGGTACCTTCTATTTATGTAATAATTTAATTTACATAAAGGCAAAGGAGATGAAGGGCATTGATTTATGCAGGAATTTTAATTTCAGATATTCCCATCAACCACTTCACTGAAGTAGCAGATGAAAAATATACAGATCCCACAGTGCTATAGAACGTGTATTAACAGCATAATGATATATTAATATCATTAAAAGCAAAGAGAACAAAAATAAATAGTTCAGCGATTTGAGCAGTCAGACTTGCAAAACTCTTCTTGAATGGGTATTTTCTTTCTTTCCATCACAACCTTTCCACTAAACCATTCACAGGCTTTCAGTCCCCAGAATTTTTCTTATAATTAATATGAAGTTTGGCCAGGAACAGTAAAGGTCCGTCCACTTCCTCATCCAAGAAATTCTGTTTAATGTCTCTGTACTTTTTCCAGCTAAGTCAAGGGACTGAAATCAGGCAAGATAAAAAACCTGTCCTTCCCATTTTCCCCTTAATTTCTAGCTACCTGCTAGAAGTTTCTTGCACTCATGAGCCTTGTTTAATATTGCTCATAAGTCTTCTCTTTTTTTTTTTTCCTTCTGGGGACACACCATCATTTTCAGTGCATACTGCCATCTCTTAATTAGTGCAAACTTCCCTTAAAACAATGAAATCCCTTTCTCAAATAGTAACAACATACTTAATAAGATTAGCTTACACAGACACCTTTTCTTATTTTTACAACTTGTTCCATCTTTCTCTTTCCATCGTATTTCCTCTGTCGATAACAGTCTTGTTTTCTGTTTTCCTTGTCATCTACACAAATGCAGTAACATCTTGCTAGTCTTTAGCTGAATAGGACTCATCTTTGTTTTCAGTGATGTCTCCCTCTACCACACCAGCCATATAGCAAGTATCTTTCAGGCAAGGACCTTTTTCTATCTACACTAAGCTTTAAAATCTTTAAATTTTCCAACCTTATTTCCCCTTCTCCTTTGTTCTTACATCCAGAGGAAAAAAACAAAAAGGTTTTCTGCCAATTTCTTGTATATCACAGAAGCATCTGCAGTGCTCTAAGGCTGGTACCATGGGGTTAATGATCCTGGGAGAAAGGCAAAGATCTTTCACCTTGTAACCAGCAAAGGGTTTGCTTATGCACTAAAATGACAAAGAGCCCCAGTTATGGTAATTGATTATAATGACAGTCAGATGTTTATATGAGTCTGTGAAGCGAACCAAGAAATCTTAGTGTGAGATTCATGCTACTGTCTCTGTCACGTGAGCTGACAATAATTTGAATGTCATTTAGCACTTATATCTGTTTAATTTTTTAATAGAATAGAGATAGTGGTTGTAGGTGATGAAGACTTCTGATGTACCCAGATAGTTACGATTTATGCTTTATTTTGGTGCAAGAGTGAAGAGTACCAAGGACCTCAGCCAAAAATATTCAGGCACATTAAAAACATTCTTGGAATGAAAGATTCATCTGAATGAACTTAACTGACTCCAGAGAAAAGGTATAATCATATTTTGAAGAATTATATTAGAACCTCACTGATTGCTATATTATGGTTGGGCCATAAAAGATAAAACATATTTCCCTCCCAGTATTCACTTTCAGCTTCTGAATCTAGCCTGCCTGCACTTAACAGTATGTCTCTGCTAACAAAGATGGAGAGTTGCAACAAACATTTATCTGAAAATATTTTTGCATAATGTATATTCTAAATTTTATTTGGTTCCTTAGGTCCTGAATTCGTCAAATATTATAGAACTGTTCAGATGCTTCTAGTTAGGCATATACTTCAATACACAAGGCTATGTATAATACTATGATTTCAGGTCATAAAACGACATTATGAAAACACACTTATTGCACCATTTGTCTACACAACAAATGGTAGTATTATATTCTTTATTTGCATATATTTCCCTATATATAATTCAATAACTTTTACTCTAAGAAATAGATACTAAGCAACTGATGTCATTTTTATTCATCAACTTCCCCAAAGTAGGTTTCAGGTCACATTTTGGCTCTATGCAAGGTGGGCTTTGAAGATAACAATTTAATTTTCTCTTCCTTTTCTCTTGACCCCATTGAAAAGATGGGAAAGCTTAGCATTAAAAACTGTGTACCTCAGCAGCTGCATTTTAGCACAATGATTTCAAATGGGGGGTCACACCAGTGCAGTAAGAATAAATGGTTTTGGAAACTATACTTTTCGTCCCCCCTCCAAATACGGAATTTTAAAAGTGGGATTTGTGCATGTAAAAATCAATATTCACTCCAAAATTCACCCTAGTTCCCAAGGTAAAATAAAAAGCACTCTCTAACAAACTGTCTTGATGTGTGTTGGATGTCTATGGGTACAGAACAATTAGCAGAGGTTCCAGAATAGTATCGAACTATTCTCAGAACATACTGACCTTCTGCAGCACCTACCGAACATTCTCATAATGAGGTGGTATGAAAGTGTGGCCTCGGTAAACAAATCCTTCTGCTGCGTCTATTTGCTGTGTGATTGCTAACCTTAAAATGGATGGAGAAAAGAGAGGGAGAAAGCAAAAAGAGCGGGCAGAGCTGCCATTTGGCCAGCTTGCAATTTATAATGTCAGCAACTAAGCTTTGAACAGAACATTGGCACCAGCATGCTAGATAAGACTTGTCTCCTATTCCCTTTTTAATATTACCTGTCAGAATCTAACAGTCAAAAGTTAATAACTGGTTAACAAAATGTTTTATAGATAAGGAAGACTTGTGCATGTCTTGGATGAACAAGATATCTAGTGAGTAGTGTTTAATTAAACTATTTATTATAATTCTATGCTTTGAATAAAACATTTGTTTTTCACGAGTGACTAATTTTCCCGTTATTCCGCTGTGTCACTCCCAAACACCACATCACAGACCGTTCTTCTTACCTCTTTTATAGTTCTCAGAGTATTTATAGAAATAGTATGCTTTACTATTGAAACCTGTTGTTTCTTCCCATCTCCCCTCTTTTCCTTATTCTACTCCCTTACTTTTTAATCCATTTTTCTCCTTCCTGTGAGCTTCCTCCAGACTTTTACCAGTGCCTACATCTCCTCCTCTGCTGTCCCCTTTCCCATGCTCTCTTGCTTTCATGCCCCTGCCTTTCTTATATTTTTTTCCCTAGTTTCCTTTTACCCTCTGTGGAGGAGCTTGTATGTGATAGAGAAAACAAAGCTGCCAGTGCCCTCACCCAGGCCTGCACACAAGGCAAGCTCTTGGGCTGTGAACCGTCTGTCCCAGAAAGCTGCAGGACCTGCTGTTTGCCTCCTTTCTGGGACCTGTGCCCCTAGAATTGGTTTGAGGGGTGCACTCTCCTCACACCCACCAGGGCTGAGTGTATGTTTCCTCCTGTGCACAGGGTCCAAGTTTTTCTGCTTCCATTTTGGCCTCATAGTTATTTATACCTTGGAATCTTTTCCTCCTAACACTAGTTGCCTCTTCAAATTAATGTCTGAGGTGTGTTTACATCTCCTCAGAACGCCTGTTTCTTCTCATGCATAATTAATCTGTTGTCTTCTTCTCCAGTAATGCTTCTGTCTTTGTCACTCCACCTGTTCTTACCGAGGTAAATCACCATATCCTTCCTGTGAAGTGAAAAAACCAGCTCCTATTACTCTTCAACTGTTTGCTGTTTACGACTTACACTGAAGAATTTTCTATTAGTCTCTTCTTCCCCACCAGTTTTTCTTTCAAAATGGCAGTGTGTTATAATATCTTTGTTGGTGTTAGATCAATCCTGCCTTTGAAACCTTTTGCTAAAATCCTCCCTCGTTGCAGTTTCACCTATTTTGTCTAAACCTGGAATTCCCTAAATGATTGTCTGCACCTTATATCTATTATATTTACCTCTTGTTGCCTGCTTAGTCCTTTTACTTATTAGTCCTCTATCTCCCTAGATCCTAGACTTCACGTCTCTATTCACCACACTTCACGCTTTGAATAATTCTCCACTATCTGTTAAGCTCTACTTCCTTCTTACAAGCTCTACTCTACATTTTCTGCCCCAAATATCCCAGTGGCCCTGCCTTCAGCAACAACGATGCCATGCCCTCTTTTCACTGCCACGGTTTGGGTGTCTGCTAAGATCTCTAGGGAGGAGGTGTTGAACACCTTGCTAAGTAAGTGACAGTAATTCCAGTCTTACAAATGCCAGTTACAAAAGACATGCACAAAATACTGATGATTTACTCATGGTCAGCCACTTGGCCAGTAATCAGTCAGTCAAAAAGAAAATGTCCATTTGAGGGAGTAACAATTTTTAGATAATTTTGTTTTAGAGACAATGAGTTTTGCTACACAGTGTTACATCTCAGAAACCAAAATAACTTTGTATCCCTAGAGTTATGTGAGGCGACTAGTGGTTTTATATAAAAGCTGCATGTTCAAATGTAACATGATTTTAAGATGAAGATGAAAATAAATAAAATTAAGACTATATGGAAGTTCATAAAAGCAACTTTAGTTTAGAGGTTTAAAAGAAAGTCAACTGCAAATTTAACAGTGAACAAATTAGTAGTTGCCATTTCCTCTGCTGTATGAAACTCCCAAGTTTTATGCTGCTGTTATGAAAGGCTTTTCTGGCAGAAAACAGCATTACATAATCTCACCAGAGATTTTTTTTTTTTAAATACCAGTGCTAACTTACTTTGTACCAAGGCTTTGTAGGAAAAAAGTCACAGCAGAGAGCCCCTCCCATCAGCTTCAGAACTCAGCCGTCTTTTCTATCAAGAGTTTCAGCATTTCAGAACACATAAACAAGTTATTTTGACCAATTTGTTCACAGAAACACAAAAGAAACCCGTGGCCAATTTCAGGCATGCTAGAAGCTACAGCTACTGAAGTCACGTTGAATTTGGCTGAAATGAAGGTCATTCTATCCAAAACCAATACAATGAAGTTCTTTGGTCAGTAGATCTAAATGCAGAATAATTTGGATTTGGGTAATGAAAAAAGTATTTTTTTCCCCAACCTTTAACTGTGTGGCTTTAGAGAATTTAAAAAATGTGTGTAGCCTGGTGAACTCAATGATATCATTGCAGCTGATTTTAGTTTGTGTACACTTTGATCATTTAAAAGCAAAAGAGGAACACAGTTTCTCTACTAATAATGAAATGTGCAGCCTTGAAAAAAATAAATGAAATTATCATTTTTCTTCAGAGGGATTATTTCTAGTATAGCAGGAAAATATTAATAATCTTATAGATAGTGCTGTTCAGAGTTCCTCTTGTGCACTGAGTACCATTCCAAGTTATACAGATTCAGTTACACAGAAAAACTATGAGGATGATCATGAGAATGGATAATCTACCTTAGGAGAAAAATGCAGAAGGAGCCTATTTATAAGCCTCATAAACAGAAGGCAGAAAGTACCTGGGGTTACTTGCTGAAAGCACTTGGCGAAGGTGCAGGGGGTGGAAGTCCTCAGGAGAGTGGGAAGGTGCGAAAGACCTGTTTAAGCTAACAGACCACACTAGCATGCAAATACATGGTTAACAACTGGTATGAAAAAGTTTAAATAGAAATAACACAGCGTTATTCTTTGGAAGGTACCAAACCATCACCGCAAGGAGTTTCTAGAACAGCTTTCCAAATAAGTATAATTATGGGAACCAACGTGGTTTTAAGATCAAAACTGGTGAGTAAGGGATAGATTTTATGATAGCTATCTGCACCATCAGGAATCTCGGTTGGATAACCAAAAAGCTTCCTTTCACATCGGTGGTCCTGAATGTGAGAAATCTATAGCAGACTGTGAATACTAACAAAACATTTAGCTAATTTTTTTCAGGTCTTTCCTTCTGAGTTTCGTTTTGGTCTGTAGAATTAGAGCAGTATATCAAAAGAAAATGAATAAAAAAAGACCCTATGCAAGACATAAGGCTTGAGGGGACATGGAGATTTGGGCAGTCTACCTTTTGGATGTTACTGCTTAACAGCATTCCCTTTGGATTGCTTATATAGCATGACAATATATAATGGAGTAGTTAATAGAGGGAAAAGGTATGCATATTCAAATAGCATTATAAAAAGGAATGATGGAGCAGTAGCTAGCTGGCAATAACCAAATTCAAACAGTAAGAACTACTGGCTATTTTTTATTATTGTCAGAAGGAATACAATAGCACAGTTTTAAAAAAAGTATAAAAAAAAACCAGTAAAGATTTTTTTAAAGCTGGTCTTCAACTACAGAGCATGATTCTTTCTTTTATTTGATGATACTCCTACTGACTTTCATGGGGTTTTGAGATCATGAACAGAGACTGACTGAAGTTAATTTGCTTCTAGCATTCCCTACTTATGTATTAAAAAAAATTTCCCCGAGAGTCTTCTCATGAAATTTCATCAAAATCTGAAAGCAAAGGGGATGCTGCCCTCATGACTCATTGCCCGAACCAGCCGAGCTGTTACAGACGCTGTTGAAATAGGCATGTACTAATAATTCTGTGGATGTGAACAGTTTGGGAGCTTTTCTATTCAGAGTAGAAAAATAGTATTCTGACTGGAAGACAAGAGATTCCATCTTGCCTCTGACTACAAAATGAAAATGAGTTGAATATTTACAGCAGAACAAAAGACAGAGTCTTGGCAACAGCAGAAGCAAGCTATTAGTTCCTTATTACATCAAAGTTCTTCAAAGGTACTTGTAATAAATGGATTAATTTATTATTCTCAGGTTTTCTATAACATGTATCTCAGGTGCATATGACCTCATTTTTTAAGTAGCACTTAGTTGCAAGGAAAGATTCTTCCTATCACTGCAATGCAGATGCATTTGTAGGATTACCAAGGTATTGCAGGTCTAGTCTTGGATGGAATTCTGATCAAGTCATGTCAGGCAGCATCTTTGTGAAGCCCCAGAATAAAGCTAATTTGAAAAGTTAAGGTGACTGGGGCAGAGGGTTCTCTTTTATATACTTTTCATGTGTAACCTGAATATTCAGATATAATCATGACCATAAATAATCTATTGCATAGAATTCCAAGAAAGATTTTCCAAACATGCTTTCCTGGATGAATATATGGGAATAAAGGACGTTTTATTTTTCTCTTCTTGAAGTCCAGTATTCACCTCTATGTTGCAAAAGTACCCCAAGATGTAAAGAAAAACACAAGTCCCTCCACATCCACTAAACCATGCTGCTAACACTGTTAAGAGTGTTGTGTTAAAGTTGACTTACTCGGGTACTGACTTTAGATAAATAGATATTGAAATTACTTTCTGTTAATAAACGTGCCACCATATTTCATGATAATAACCCAGAGATGAATCTATTTTTCTTGTGCATATCTAAGCCTGTTTAAGAATGTAAATTTATATACATAGACTAACAGAATATTTGAAAGGGACTTTTATCTAGGCCTTATGAACCTCTGCTACTTGATGTGCCTTTGCTTTGATGGTTTTGGAACTAGAGTGATTAGCACTTTTATATCTACCCATTAAAAGGCTGTAGACATGATTTTAATATCTTTTCTCATTTTCTTTTGCAGGGACTTAGAACTGCTGCTTGACTCTAAGATAATTGACTGTAAAATCAAGTTAAACATGGAATAAAATCAAATTACACTGGTTTTTTTTCCTCAAGATAACAGAATACTTTTTAAAAAAAAAATTACTGTAAGGTTAACATGCAGGAGTTGTCAGTTAAAAAGAACACCTGTGTGCAGTTTATCAATTCTGGTTGAGGATATTAAACTGTTAGATTATTGACTATGTTATTTATTAATGCATATCAAGTCCACCATTTGTTGTCACATCTCTTTCAGACTGGGGAAAAAGAAAGATCACCAAGGCTCTGGCATTTGTCAGAAGGATATATGTGAACAACAGAATGGCTGGGATTAGGGAAGCATGTCCAACCTACTCTGGCTTTAGAAAACAATGGTATTTCCTTGGAAACAGGACAAAGAGGACATCTGCCAATTCAGGATTTCAAGGCTTTTTATGTCAAAGCTCTCAAGTTTTGAGATATTTGGAAAGGTGTTAGTCTCAAGTGCTTAGGGAAGGAATGAAAGAGTAAGGCATAATTTTCACAACAGAAGTCTGTAAAACCAGGCAAGACACAGACACAGCTGCAGAAAGAGAAGGGAGTCTCTGTGGGCCCACAGATGGGAGAATAGGCTCCTGATGACTGACCTGTCTCAGATCAACAGAACTGGTAAGGGAAATGATGCTGGGAATATATACAGTTATTTTGTATTTCTTTAGGGTTTTTTGCTAGTGAGTAAGAAATGATTATTTTTGGAATCACTCAAAAGATAATCATATAACTTTCAGAAATAAATAAAATTATTAGATTATCCTCAAAGCCTATAAATGAATAATTTCTTTGCTTTGATCTTGACAAGTCCATGTATAACTGATTGACAAATCCTGAGCACCCATAAGGTGGTACCAGCGGGAAATGCTGTACTCATGATACTGTCAGCAGTGATCCTTAGAACATACAGCAGCAGTGTTACTAAACCATAGTTTTGTGAAGCAGTAACGTCCAGGACTAGGAGGAAATCTATGTTCAGGATACATGTCTAAATAAAGAAAAAGTCCTGGCGAGGGAGCTCAGCTTGGACTTTCTAGCTGTGTTATTACTTTCTTTCTTTTTTTAAATGACCACCACCTTGGTGTGATGGTAGGTGTAAAACAAAACTAGAGACAATTACAATTTTAGGATAAAAAACCTGGGACATTTTCTTTCTCAGCTGTTTTTAGTAATTTACTAGGTTTCTCCTCCACTCAACTTATCAGTATTCTGCCTTATAATTATTTGCTGCTATAGGATCATAGAGTATCTCCAGTTGGAAGGGACCAATACGGATCATTGAGTCCAATTCCCTGCTCCTTGCAGGACTACCTAAAACGAAACCATATGACTGAGAGCACTGTCCAGATGCTCCTTGAACTCTGACAAGGTTGGTGCTGTGACCACTTCCCTGGGAGCCTGTTCCAGTGACCGACCACCCTCTCAGTGAAGAACCTTTTCCCAGTGGCCAGTTTGAACTTCCCCTGATGCAGCTTCATACCATTTCCTTGTGTCCAACCACTGGTCACCAGAGAGAGGAGATCAGCACCTTGAGGGCACATCACAGACTGAACACCAGTTCAGTTTTTCAGTTTTAATACCTTTTGTTCATTCCACTACTGAAAGTCCAAGTATTCAGAAATCACACATAAAAAAAAAAAAAAGGAGCAAATTGATTTTAAAATGTAACCTGATTTTTTTTGTTTCACTTCCAGTTTCTGTAGTCTCAAATTATCCTCACACTTTTCACTCAACACTTACAAGATCCATGACAAAAATCAAGAGAGTCAACAAAAGCAGATTAGATGTCCCTTAGTTGAAAATAATTGCAGTTGCAGAATGGCTGAGCTAGAAAACCTTTTATGGACCATAAAAGATTTGAGCTTAGGCAGCCTTTGTTTTAGGACAGATTGGAACTGAAAAGAGGCGAAAACATCATATTCTTGTGATATATATGTAAAAGGCAAATGGATTTCAGTCCCAAAGAAAATAAGAATGAAGCAGGATGATGGCTTTATTTCCCTTATGTGAAACCACAGAGCAAGCCACAGAGAAACAGGTTGGCCTCATCTAAAGAACGGAGCAATTTGTGTAACCTCATAAGCACAAGGAACCTTGAGTGTATTTTTCTTGAGATGATCTCTGCACAACACATGACATTTAAGATGCAAATTTTTTTTTTCTCTCCAGAAATTTCTTGAGAACTCTTTCCTCACAATGTGGAAGCAGTTGGCTAGCATGAAAAAAAATTAAAAAAATCCACCACAATTGTATTCAGATTTGTGATCTTCAAATTAATCTGAGATCTATGTAAAAAATTCTTTACAACTTTATCGTATGACAAGATAAAACAGATACTGACAAGATGAGTGTAGTGGGCATTTCCAGGCAGTGTGCAGCAACTTACTATTTTGTTAGGGAGAGAACACAGCATGTGAAACACAGAGTGCATTTCTCATAAGATATAGAATTGCTTTGTACAATTTCCAGTTGAGTAGAAGTAGAAAACCAAGTCTGGAGAAAGTAATATAGGCTACTTCCTAATGAGAAAAAAGAAGCCTAGACAAGCATTGGCCAAAAAAACCCCCAACCAATTAGAAGGGAGAGGAAAAGAAGACAAACACATTAAATCCGAGAGTGTTGTGTATATTGTTGTAGAAGGAAGAGAAGTTGAAGAGACAGATTTGAACAAAAACTTATCCAAGACTGCTTGTTCTACAATATTGCTTCCATTACATTTAATTTGCTGGTAACTAGATGATCTGCAGCAACAAATGAAAATAACACGATGCTCCCACAGAAACCTGAGATAGATCTCCAGTAAATCTGCACCTTTAGCTAGGACTAGTATTAGCCATTGCGTATTTTTCTAGGGATGTCACATTTGAAATAGAAAAGACACCTCAGGCAAATGGCTAAAACACGCAGATTAATCTGTGCATATGAAGAGGTTGTTAAGGCCGGTTAGCAAGTCCATAACAAACCAGTGAATCATTTGGCACTGTGCCTAGTGAGCAGGATGGCTTCACTACGTTGGAGGAGCCGACCCTCCTTGTTGCTGTAGAAATTGCACCATCGCTTTTAACAATGACATATGCTTGCCTGACACTGATTTTGTAACATACTCATCAGTATAGTCTCTAGCTATTTGCTGGCTTTATTAGTTTTACTGTAAAGAACACTGCCCTCCTGTACAGCTAGGGATCAAGCTGTCTTCTTGAGCCATACCATTTGTTGAGCAGTTGCTTCAGAAGATTTTAATCTTCATACAATATACAGATTTGGTTGTTTACCCACTGGCATGTCAAAACATTCTGGACAGAGTGTGATTTACTAGGAATAGCAAATCCTTTTGGAGATGCTGTTTCCAGTGAACTCTTTCAGATCCTTGCATAATTGCTGAAATAAACCAAAATAGCACCATATTTCCTCCATTTCAAGATTAAGAGGAAGCTATACAAATGGAATTATGCAGCATGTTGGTTTTGGAGAAACTATGCTAATACCTGTAATAATAACACTGTATTATTCAACAATGCATAATATTCTGTAGCAACATTACTGCCACCAATTAATCACAATAAAAGAGCTACTTATTTTCCAGTAGAAGGAAATCCTTGTTTTATTTCATGACACAGGATATGCAATGGATACGCAAACTACATTTTCAGTCTTAAACAAGTGAACTATGTAATATGTAGAGGTGCAGTAAAATCCAAACATCATTCACAGAATCGGGACATTAACGCCAGATATATACCCATAGCCCTTCTCTCTGGGGGAAGAAAAGCATAGGTATGGGACAACAAGATCAAATCCCTGTCAAAGGTAATAGAAAACTGTCACCATTAACCACAATGTAGTTCAAACTAGACCTTGACGTTCACAGCGTAACGCAGGTTAAAATTGCATATTCATTTTTCCAGGAAACTGTCCTCTGTGCTTAAACCCCATAAAATGGTTTTGAAACAAAGCAGATGACAGTACTTTCATGGTTTAAGATTCTTGAAAATGTAGTAGTGTTGCTCTGAGAAGATGTTTGACAAATTACAAGAAAACACACTGCCCCCTTAATCCGTTAAAGAATGGAAAGTTTTCAAGCTGGGACATTAAATGCAAGAATTCCGATGAGGTTACTTTAGATATTAAATCACCAACCACACAAAATTGATAAAGATAACATTAAATTGCCTGCACTTACTTCATTATCTGATTCAGTATATTGAGTGTGAAAGTTAGAATTAAGTAGCTTGAGAAAAAATTACCCTTTGATGATTGATGATTAGCAAACAAGGTGAACTAATAATTCCTGTTTGTTAGTTTCACTGAGGGAGGAATATAATTTCCAGAAAGAGGGAAACCTCATTAAACTTTCACTTCAAGCAGAAATGAAAGTGAAGTTTAAAGTGTTTGAGCTTTTCTTTTTTTCCTTTTCAAAAAAGCTGTATTAGGTAAAAAAATTGTTATGCTTTTATTTGAAGGATTTTGAGCAGCTGAGAATGAGTATTTTGAATTAATCAAATAATTGTAGTTTTGTAATTCAATGAAATTAAGCATGTTCCTCTTTGGTCAAACATAAGTCTGAACTTTTTTATTTCAGTCACAATCATCCCAGAAAGATAGATACATAAACCCACAACATTTTTCCTTCAGCTAGGATCTCAAAAATTACAGCTGCTTTGGTACAAATTCCTGTAGAAAAATAATAAGGATTTTACATAAATGGGAGACTTACAGATGGTCACCCTAGCCCCATTCACCACTGCAGTGAATATTGTTTATGTTGATTATTGAGGGACCAGAACAAAACAGCCTTCAATGCACAGCAGATGGACTCCAATATAAACTCAGTAAGGTCTCTTCAATGATTAATATCCCCAAAATAGTAGGAATCTGTTCAGGTACGAGGTCTCAGTAAAGCACTGTACAATTGCTTTTTATATCTCTAACCAGAAAACAAGTGGACTGGCTAAGATAAATTCCTGGAAAAGTGATTCCTACACAGAGAACAAGAAAGCATTGCTTGTTGCAACCTCTCTGCCACAAGCGTGTCCTTATGTGTTATCATTAATTACAGACTTTATTGGCAAATCTAGAAGAAAACAGGAGATATTTAATGTTGAAATACTACCAGGTTTGCATAAGGAGTAAGTTATGCACAACAATCTGAACTTCTTCCATGAATTCTTCATTACTTGAGTATCACATATCCTAACTCTTAAAAAAACCAACCCCAAATGCACGACAACAAGAAAACAGCTTCTAAGACAAAGCTTAAATTAATATTGACACCCTCCCACCACACACTCCCATTCCTTTGGTTAACTGTTACCAGAATTTATTTCTATTTCTCTATCTTTTATGTCTTAATGAAGTCTCATACCTCCCCGTTCCTGCCATGGAAGGGAGCCAAGTAAAAAGATCCATCTCAAGCTCATCATGATCAATGCAACTGTAGGTATACCCTGTCTGTGGCAAGACTTTGTAAGACGTGTATAAGCAAGTAGAAAGATTTGGACAAAGTTACTGTATATGTCTTATCCTAAAGGAAAGCAAATGTGATTTGCCCTTAGA
>VYZV01021747.1:9318-56266 GCA_013401275.1 Pandion haliaetus | reverse complement strand
TCTGTGTGGGAAAGAAAGACTGTCTGGAACTAAGATATTACACACCAACTTCAGGCCCAGACCAAACAAAGGCCAATATCAATGAAACGCCTCAGTGAGAAACTGAGCTCACAGTACAAAACTCTAATTCAAATGCTGAAGCAGCAGGAACTGGTTCAGAGGATGAGAGCAGTGGTGAGGACTCCTTGACTCTGTTCTTTCCTCTGATACCTGCATCATTAGAAAAGCTCTTCCTTTTAACATTCTTATAAAATAAGTAACACCTATCTTGCAAGAGCATTAATTCAATGAAGCTTCTAACACTTTTCAGAGCTTTTCAAAGAATGTATTATGGAGGGCTGTTACACCCATCCAAGCTCTTCTGCTGAGGCCACCCTTGCAGTCTCCAGCACTCAAATGCAATTAAAATGTCTTGTGTGGTTTCTTAATTAAAAGTTTTAAGTAATACTCATGGTGTGCTAATCAGTATCAAAGTACAAAAGAAAAAACTACTCATGACTTGAAAAAGTCCCTTGCTAAAAATGAAAATCACAGCAATTTGAGGGATTAGAAAAACTAAATAAGATATACTCAGGCCAGGGTGATGGCTGAACATGTCTTCATCCCAGAGTGGCTAAAATATACTAGCTAGAAGTAGCTAAATTGGACTATTTCCTTTTCGGTTGCCTTCCAGTTTAAGTACCATTATTTGGACTAATCTCCAAATGTAGTTTTGGCACATCTGAGTATTTCAAAAGTGAGGTAAAGATGCTGAGAGGAGTAGCCTGTCATGAATAATTCACTACCATTATAGAGACATATTTACCAATACAGACAATTTACCAATACAGACACTTCACTGTTCGCTTTCAAAGCTCATACAATTGACAATCTGGAAGAACTGTTGAGGGATACATTCAATGTAATAGATTATTCTGTTTTGCCTTGTATAAATGGCCTACCGTGCCCTAGGAAAACACCCCGGGATTAGGGAAGTTTTCATGGCCTTGAATGGATTTTCATGGTATTGAAGCTCAAAAGGAGACTTGTACCGAATCAGACCATAAAAGCAGCTGCTTTCCTCCTTTGCCAAAGCATAAAGTTGTTGTAATATAACTGTCAGAAGTTCACATTACTATAGTAAAAAATAATTTTGCAACATAGAAATGACCTAAGTCTTCAAAAGAGTAGTGAGGCAGAGGGGAGTTGTTTGGTTTTGTGTAACTAATCATGACTTCATCACCCTAAAATTGGTATTAGGTGGTATATGTGATTGAATCTCAAATCTGGCTCCCCACACACACCTGATAGAATGATGGACGCAGGAGCGGCACCACACGATACTGCAGGAGGAATTGTCCGCACCACTCCTGTGTCTGACAGCTGGCTAGTTTGATTTAAATTTACAATTTGAACTGAAATCAACTCTGCTTGTTGACAGTCATTAGCTGACTACCATAGAAGTGCCATTAATTCTGTTGTAGTCAGCAAATGCTTTGTAATGATCTAAAACTAATGTGGCTCCCCCTCCTATAAAACCCCCACTGCATCAAAGGTTTACTTTGTACACTGTTTGGGCTTTCTAAAGCTTAAAATCACTGCCACTGCACCTGCTTTCTAGAAGATCATTAGGTAAAAATCCCAACGAAGCCCAAACAACCTGGCTTTAGTTACCTTACCGTCTGCTCCAGAAGAAAATTAATGTTATTAGATGTGTCTTTCTCTGAAAATTGCTGGTGTTTGGTTACCCTGCCAACTGTCTGGTAGGCACGTGGCTCTGCTGGATGCTGACCCAGCTGGCTGTCCGGGCAGAGCCGGGTGCTGGCCCCGGCACCGGCACCGCTGGGACCCCGTGCCAGCTGCTCTGCTGGCGTTGGGGTGCCCCGAGCCCCCGCGGCACACCAGACCTCAGCCTCGCCAGCACGCACCCCGTCCTCCCCAAACCCCAGCTCCCTGCAGTGCTCACCCATGGCATTGTGAAGTGGCAACACCAGGTCTGAAGTTGGGTATAAGGCGTGAGGAAGAAAAATGATAGAAAGAGTGAAGAAACTCCTGCAGAGCCACACAGATGCAGACAAATGAAATCTGATTAATGATGCCTGTTTTTCTTTTATTTTGATGTCCTGTGGAAAAGAAATTAGCATAGCAAATCCTGCTTTATCTCTGAATGAAATTTCGGATCCTTAGTCTGAAATCTGCTCTTTCCTCCTGGAATAAAAAGTCAAACCCAAGAGCTTGTCAGCTTCAGATGGGATATTTGCCACACGCCAGCGGCTTCCAGGGGTGGGTGCCCGCTTGGCCCTTGCTGCCCCAACCACAGGGACACCTCTGCTGCAGAGCCTCTTGCTCAGCTGCTGCCTCCCCTGTGCTCCACTTCAGCGTTATGGCAGCATTGTGGAACTTCTGGTTTGTCTGAGCCCTCTGGACAGTGGCATTAAAACCACTTTTTGAAGATAGCTTCCTAAAATAGCCAAAGGACAACGTACACTAGATGAAAAGCATGCAATCGCATTGCAGTCAAAGAATGGTGCAAATTAAAGCCAAGTGCTTAACTAGTATTTGGCACGAAAACCATCTGAAACCCTACAAACACCAAAATCACTTAAAAGAAACCTTCAAGTGGGAAGCAGGAATTGTAGAGGCATGGGTCTCATTCACTTTAACCAAGACTGAAGCAGTTAAAAACCCCCAGTGTGTTCTGAAGATGAACCCCTTAGCACCCTTCTTCATCGGTAACTATTGATAGATGAAATAGTAGCAACACCAGTGCAATTCATCTGGGATGAAAATCCCTCCCAATTAAACTTTTATGCAGTGAAAACACTATCTCCGTGAAGTTTTGCATTTTGGATTTCAAAATATGCTCCTCTTGAAAAACATGCCCAAGCTCCCTAGTGTATTTCGGTTGTCAATATCAGTCATAAATAAAGATAAAGCAGAGTCTAGGACAGATAAATAAGATGAGAAATGAAACAGAAGTCTCCTGCTCAAAGAATCGCTGCTTTGTAATTCTCCACTGATGTTCTCTCCAGTCCTAGGGGTGGGAAAGAGATGATCTCTAAAGGTCCCTTCCAAAGCAAACCATTCCGTGATTCTGTGATTTATCTGAATGTATTTACTTACTAGGAAATGTCCACCTTCCTTTGTCCAACAATGCAGCGAGTGCTCTTGGTACCCTTATACTTTACCAAAAGCAAACAATGCTATTTCTTAAAAATAATAATAAAATAAAAGTATATCCTTGCAGGATAGATATTTTAGGAGCTACTGTTTGGAGTTCTCTATCTCAAAAAGTTCAAGGCCACTTGCACAACCTTTGTCAGCTCCTCCAGTAAGACAGATCCTGTACTTATATTTGTAGGACTTTAAAGATGCTCACAGACAGACACATACATTCTCTGTGCCCCCGCACCTATGCATCCATTTGCCCACTCAGGCCAAAGCGCTCTGCTGTAATACAAAAATGGATAAACCTAATCTCCTATTCTCCAAAGACAATTTCAGTACTACCGAATCATTTAACCTCAAAAGCAAAACAATGGCCTTCAGGCCAGGTAGGCATCCCCTGTGGCTAAATCTGTCCATGTTTCCACTTGTCCATAAGAAATCAGCCTCCACATTTTCAACTCATCTTCAGACAGGAGAGAAAGATGCTCTCATTTACCACAGGGGAGGAAGTGACATCTGTGAAAAATGAATTTACTTATCAGGCTTCAAACTACAGGCGGTAAGTATGCAAGTGTGTACACTGGAGGGAGAAGCAGCACATTTCCAAAACTCACTTGTGTTTCATTTTTACAGAATTACACTTCTCACCTTATAAAACAGAAAGATCTTTTAACCGAAGGGGAAATATTTAACCTTCTGAAAGTCAATGCTTATTCTCTTCTCTGTGATTGCTCCTGTAGAGATATGAAACAAATCACTGGGGGGGGGCGGGAAACAAGGAGAAAAACGGACTGGGGGGTGGGTGGGTGTGCTATTTCAGCAAGACCTTCATATTTAGTCTGAATCTCTTTCATTTCTATTCAGTTCTTGTGCAGGACACTAGGATTATATGTATCAACTTAATTCAGTGATAAGAAAATCCTTAGTATAAATCCTACCACGTGGGACAAATCTGTCAAGATCTTGATTATCAAAACAAATGAACAGACAGTAAAATGTGATATACGTAGCATACACTTTACATGATAAATTAGCCCTCGCACAGCTGACATACTGTAAGGGGATGTTAAGGTTGCTCTGGCAAACAATGCCTTCTCTCCCCCAGCTCCTGAATCACAAGTTTTCTGAAAGAGTCATTGACGTCTAGGAAAAGACAACAAATTTTCTACCGTTAAACACTACCTGCATGTAACAAGACATATTTCTCTGTCCCACTGTGGTCTTCTCCAAAACTTACTGCCTTTGAGAGTGACCTTGCCATATCACTGGAGTGACTAGCCGGAAGCTGTAAGGTTGTTCTCTTCCCTTTCAGCAGACATGTTTGGGATTTACTGTAATGCTTCAGGGGTCCAAATAGTGATGGTCAAATAAATTAGAAAACATACTTTATCATGCAGTGAGCAACAACATTGTCAGCTCAGGGAAAACAAGAGAGAGTCCTGTCTCAAGCTAGAAATGTGAACTAAAAAGTCAAGTATTTTAGCCACCCAAAAGTTTGGATGCTATGTATCCCTCGGAACTGGGTTATCATGTAAGAACAGAGGCTTTTTATGAAACGCTCCCACTTTTGGTTGGAATAAAAATCAAGGGAAAACCCTCATGTTTTCAGCATACTTCTAATCCAAAATGGTGTTTGGAACTCCTAAGGCATAAAATCAGGGATACATTTAAAGAAACAGAGCAAACGTCAGTGAGGATTCAGTAAAGCATCTTTAACAGCTATTTCTGTCAACAAGACATAAGCACGCACCCAAGAGCTCTCCTGCACAAAGACCAAAATCCTAGAATGAAGGTGTGGGTACATTCCTGATGCAAGGTATTCAGAACCTAAATCAGGATGGACTCATCCTTGCTGCAAAAAAATACAGAAGTCTTATATGGTAATCCTGACAACTTCACTGATTACGCCTCCTGGAAATGTGTCAGAAATTCAAATTAAATTAGCTTCTCCTGGCCTTCTTAGCAAAACTCATAAACATAGCTGTGTTCTCGTTGACCTCAAAGGGGGCACCAGCTGACCACAACCTCTCATTTAGTTGTTAATTTCTCTGATTACAGAGTGTCTTCCTTCTTTTAAGTTACAAGCAATATGTATATTGATCACCAGGTGACAGGGTGCAGACACAGCTATGACCACATCAAAATCACCATGTGAAATGTTCAGGTTTCCATATGTCTAGGAAGGACTGCAGAAGGCACTTGTGTCATCTTTCTACTTCCTACTGTAGTTCATCCTATAAACATTTCACAAAAGGTCACAATTCAACCAGTAAAATCAATCATTTAGGTGCTTTTCTGAACACATGCTATCCTAATGGCAAGTTAAGTGATAAAATAAGGATGAGAAGCAAAGATCTTGAAAAACTGTCATCCTCAGCTAGTTTGTCTACCCCACCCCACCCCCCCACTATTGGTGAAGAGGAGACCAATTTATATAAAGGTCCATTTTCTGTTTGAAAATACTTTTTATTCCTTCAGGTACAAGCAGAAGAGCAAACCATTCTGAGCAAGTAAACCAGATTATTTTAAAATCATTCAATTTAACTTGTAAAAAAAAATAGTCTACATGTCAGTAAACTATTTACGTAACAACAGAAGTCAAGTTTCACACAGAATTTTTCATACTGAGATATCAAAGTACCTCACAAAGTCAGGTAATGCTACCGCCGTTTTACAAATGTGTGAATAACACAGAAATCTAGCAACACATAATAATGAAATATGACAAATAATTTTTCAAAATTCAGTACCACTGTAGAAAGCATCAAGGAGCTTGGTGGGGAGGGAGCTACCCAGCACCAAGCAGGTGAGGGCAGAGGAATAACACACCAGAGGATGGCATCTAATGAATTTCAGCAATTGTTTGGGATAACAAAAACATTTCTAGATCTTTGTACACCTTGCAAAGAAACAAAAATAGTATGACATTAAACCAGATTTTAAACAAAAAAACCTCTCTGAAAGTAGCTCTTACAATAACCTGCAGAGAACACGTGTAACAAAATTTGAACTAGCTTCCAGCCGGCAACAAAAAGCTCTGCAGTTTTATCTCAATTTCTCCTCTCCTTCCATCACTGTATGGTGAGATTTTACTTTTGCATATTGTGCTCCGTGTTTCCTTGTTTCCTGGGCCCAGCTTAAATTCCGTGCCCTGCCACAACTCTGCGTTTATTTCCCCATTCACGACTCCAAACAGGCCCCTGCTGCTGTGTACTGCTTTTGCCATTGCGGCCTGCTCCTTCCCAGCTCTTCTCTACCTTACTTCCCTCCACCACTGGCTTCGAAATTTCCCCAGCATTCTCCCGCCTGTGCCTCCTCCCACGAGCTGAACTGTAAAACAACCCCTCTCGCTGGGCAGAAGGCGGTGGAGGAGACCTCCTCGGAGCGTGCCCTGTGGCTGGCAAAGCCTGTCAAAGCCTCCCAAGCCAGCTGGGCCTGGCTGCGCTCCCCAGGGTTGATCCCCGGGACAGTCCCCGCTGGGGTGTTAAAGCAAGCAACAGCTTCACGCCTGCTTTCCCACACACGGCAAAATAAACCAGGATGCCTGGGTCACAGGTTTAATTGTTTTTTTTTTTTTTTTTTTTTGTCTTTCACCCTGCTGCAGAAGTCAGTCTGATCAATACTGTTTCACACTGTCCAGTGCAAGCTTTACTGATCTAACCCCTGACTAAAAATAGATTCATCAAAGCAGCATCAAGGGAGGCAATATCTACCCCTTCAACACACAGGGAAAGTCACGTTACAGCTTCTCCTGGCTTTCCTCTTCTATCGGTGGCGGAGAACGAAAAGAGGGATGGAGGACTCGCACGGCCAAAGCGAGCACCAGCACTAGGAACTGATGTTGTGTATTTATCCACTCGCATTAAGTATGGAAGAGGCAGTCAGAGTTCATGCTCCCTCGGTGCTCTTGCAAATTCTCATCCTTTCCATCTTCCAGTGGGTGACAGAAAATAGCAGTTACTGACAAATGCTGGGGGGAAAGCACAAGACCTAACCAATAAATAATAAATGCATCCATATCTCTACAATTCCTTCCTTCAAGTCCACACAAGGTAAATACGAGAATCCCCATAGGAAGTCACGGAAGCTGCCAATTCCATGCGTAAAGGCAAATAAATGAACATTCGTACTGCTTCCCTGAGTTTCCCTAGTGATCTGAATAAAAGTTGCCACCTAATAACACAGCAGAACACGTTCATTTGCCCACACAAGACAGCCTTTCCCTTGCCACACACCCCGGTGTGAAGGGGGGTAATCAGAGGGGCCATGGGAGCACTGCCCCTGCAGTGCACACACAGGAGGTACCTAGCAGCCGCGGACTCGAAGAAATAAGGCTTTGTCATTTCGTCACACAGGTGAGACGATTACTTCCTTCACAAAACTGACAGCTACAAGGATTGCTACCTAGACATGGTGTGAAAAGTTACTTGTGCCACTTCAAGCACCTACTTGTTTCCTCTCCAGCCATCTACTCTTACGCCTTCTTAGCTTGTTCTCTTGCTGTACTTTTCTCAAGGACAGTTTCTCAGTTGTCTTCAATGGTGGGTCTATTACTAAGCCCTTTGGTGCCTTCTCCAAATGGTCCAGATTGTTTTTCCATATGGAATCAAAAAATTCTCCTGAAAGGTTGAGCCACATCACAGCTTGACTATTGTCAATCCTGCCTGCTGTTGATTGAGTATTTCCATTTTGAGTAGTTTTGATGAGATAACATATTTTTAATCACTTCCCATTCAAGGTGCACACCTTTGCCATTCAGCAGACATTAAAAGCTCACCTGTCACTCTCTCCTATCATTGCCCCTGCTCCCACAGCCCTTTCTTAACACGTCTAACTTAATTCTTCCACTTGCACCTCTCTACTGCTATTTATGAAGCTCTATAATTTGGGGATAACTATTCTATTTCTTCTATGCCAAACTTATTCTGGGATCTCATTCATATATCTCCTTAAATCTGTTTCCTTCAGGGAGTCCTTATTCATCAGGTCCCTCTCAATGAATTCTCAACTCCCCTTCTGCCTAACAGAGTTCTAGGTTTCTCCACAGCTGGGCTGTGACATCTTCAACTCGGGCACCCTCCTAAACCTCTGTCTTCTTCTCTGGACACAGTATGCTGGAAAACATCAAAAGAACAGGTTTCTTCTCCCACTTTCAAACAGATCTGTTCAAGGAAATTATTTTTCCACACCTGACATAATACAGGAATCCAAGCCACTCTAAACTTAAACTGCAAGTGGACGAATGAAATACACCCTGCTTCTGAGACTTAACTAACACAACTCAGAGCCAGGAATTAGGACCTGCAAGTATTTCTGCTGTTTTGAACAACTGAAAACATTTTACACAGAAAGCACACACTGAGCCTGTAATTGGATGTGCTGTAATCACAAGTTTTCAAAAGCTGCGGAAGCAAATGCTTACCTCAAGAAACCACAGCAGGGCATCACATAACAAAGAGCTTCAAGTCACCACCCTGGAAACTCTCCGTTTGACCTCGGGGTACAACACAAGAAGGACCGTGATGCCTTCTCATTTCCCATACTAATACCTAAGGTATCATTTCACATGACTACCGACTACTACATTTGCAGAGTGAACCACAAATTTCCCTTCAAAAGGCCTGTGCTCTTCACAGAAAATCATAAAAACTGACCTGAGTACTCATCACATTCCCCAGCACAAACAAGAAGTCTGTTTCCAAAGCTTCGGCCCATGACCCTGTGTGCGTCTGCCCTGCACTGTCTGCTAATTGGACCTAAAACATGCCAAAACAGTCAGCTGGAAAAGAGCTACCTTATCTTGTGTTCCAAAAGAATTTTTAAAAGGAAAAAGAAACTCCTGTTGTGAATTATGAGAATGAGCATCTTTCAAATACTGTTAATAGAGTGATAAGAATTACCTTTTCTTCATGTCTGTAATACCCCAGTCAGCAAGGACACCTCCTCTCTCCCCAAGTCTCAATTTAACATGTTTTTTATTTACAGTATTACTTTCCAGAGATATGTATTAGTGCATTTTTTTCAAGAGAGATAAACATTGCCAAACTAATTACTAAACACATCTTTCCCTGCATAGCCAACCAGAGGCTCAGTTCTGAAAACTTGCACTATTAATAAATGACACACTGCAGTAAACTAATTGTATGTAAAGTCAATGGGTGCATGTTTAAGAATTTTAATTACTGTTCCATGATTGCTTTATATTCAGTACATAACATGCAGGTAACACAGCCTTTATGATGATAAGCAGTTTAATTAGAAAGCCAAGATAAGAAAAAAATGCCTTAAGTTACTGAATTTGTTCACGCTGGCCATGTGATAACTTGAGCACATAGTTTCCCTTGGTATTTTAAAATATGAAATGCTAATTCTACCTGAACCTTTGTTTTCTCACACTGTAACAACTGCTTTATATGCCATTTGCTTCTCTCTCTTATAGGTGTCAACAGCACAGTTCAATTAGATCATGAACCTCAACCTGCCTTTAATCTTTGAGCGGGTCCACACAAGCGAGCGGTGGTGCCCCACGCTCCATGGCTGGCATGAGCCTACCAGCCGGCTGAGACAAGGCTGGGCTGTGCCCTGGCAGAGGCGTGCTTACCCTTTCAGCAGACTGTCTCGGAGGAGGGCCATTGATTTCCTAGTTATTATGAACATGAAATTATTGAATGACAGATGATAGAGTGTTAGGTCCTACAAGTATTTTCCCAAATGGGTTATCTAGCCAGCGTTGCCGTAGCAACAAGGCTGTTTGACAGCGCTTATGACAAAGAAGTCTTTGCTCAGAATTCAGCTACAAAATAGCTCCTTGCTTCCTACCTCATCCTCCCCAGCCCTATCCAGCATCGCCTCAACGCCTCCCCAGCCCGCTCTTCCAGCCGGCTGCTCCAGCACCAACCAGGGTACAGCACCACTGCCCGCCATCAGCCGTCCAGGAGAGTACTCTGCCAATGGTGGGCCAGGACGCTTTTGCCCAAGATAATGTTGATCCCCATAAAATAAAATAATAGGTCTGACAGTGTCAAATCCATGGGGAACACAAGTTCTGCATCAGGACCCACAGCTGAAAGCCTGGGAGGATGCACGCTCACAAATCAGCCATCGCCTTGCACAGCTGAAGGTTAAATAATTTCTTGCCAACATGTCACTTCTAGGGATACAGTGAACTTCTTCTTTATGTCTTCTTTTTTTTTTTTAATTGCAATAAAATAGGGTTTGGTACAGAATGGTTTCTTCATTCACAGGTAGCTTCACAGTCCAAAGCGCAGTTATGCTCACTCCCCCTTTCCCCTAGACCAGCACACATGCCCCTGCACCGCATCAGCCTCCTTGCCAGGGAGGAATTCACAAGCAATGCTCTCTAAGGAGCACAGACCCACAACTCCACACCAAAACAACATAGCAGGGAGGTTGCAAAGGCTTAGATCAAGCAAAAGCAAAGCACAGAAAAAAGTTACACCTCTAGAATACCTGCTTAAACTTTTCATTCATTTATAGTCCTTCTTCACCTTCAAGTCATGGCTCAAGGTTTTTTTGTACGTCCTTTTTCTACAAGCAGGACATACATAGCCTGAGTAGCCTAAAATAAAACTCAGCCACCCACGTCCAAGTGCCGACACATTTGCTCAACTTTTCTGATCATTCTATCAAACACCTCTCTTTCGAGCTTCTGACTCCCAAAGAAAGCTGCTTCAATCAAAAAAAACCCCAAAAAAACGTGAATCCAAAATTATGGGCAATAATAGGTTATTGCACTTAAACTGACTCACCCACATTTTCATTCACTGGTCAGTTTTCCAGCAAGATAATGACAGGAGAGGGGATTACTGAAGGACAACCTGAGCAGCTCTGGCTGGTTGCAGCGAGGTACCACAAACCTGCAGCCAGGAAGGCTCATGTGCTTGAATTTTACTTCCCAGGTTGGTAACTGCTCTTCACCGTACACAGGTAGCACCTTTTTTCACCCTGCACAGGCCACGGTGAACTTTTCTGTACTTTGTTCCCATGCTGAGTGGAGATGAACAGATTCGTTTGAGTTGTGATATGTGGGTGGGAAAAGGGTTATGGAATGTAACTGTATTTTCAACAGGCACCAAGTTATCACAGCTGAAGGTGGAAAAGTACACCTGGGAAAGCTGAAAGAAGACCCCATTGTGAAAATGTAAGTTTAAAATGTGCCCAAATATTCGCTGATATATTTACCACATGAGAGACTTCTTTCCTCCAATCTCTAATAAAAATCTATCCCAAAAGGTGTGTTTTATGTCAAGATGGAAAAGCACACCAAATAAAAACTTTTAAAGCACACAGCATTAATGGGGGCAAGTAATGACCAGATCCCCAGGAGAAATTGAGGACCAGGAATGGAGTGAGAAAACTGAGGTAAGTTTCTGCGATGAAGCTTAAATGCTCAATCTGCACCAAGTATCTTGTTTCTGGCCAGAAATATTTTAGGTCTTACAATATTTTTTAGTGCATTAAAAAAATATATTCCTGGTACACCACATCTGCTCATAACAGCACTTTTATAGGACAGCTTCAATTAGAGTTGGCTCTTGATGAGCCTCATCTAGGCTGTGCTGCACGAAGCAATAAACAAGGCACTGAAAGCACATGGAGAGCTGCAGCTTCACGCTGCCACCAGCCCCCACTGTTGTATTTCCTCTCCTCTCCTCCCCTCCTTCTAGCATAAGCAAAGCTGTAAGTGTTTCAGGACTGTGTGATAGTCCCTGAGAAAAATAGGGAGCATATGTAATGTATTTTCACATGGAAAAAAAAAAAAAAAAAAAAAAAATGGAGATCCTAATTTCTAAACTGTGCCTTCTGTCCAAAGTATACCCTTGATGCTAACTCGGCTGTGATGCAAATCGCTTTACACAGATTACTCAGCCAGAGATGATACCAAGGCACCATCAGAAGGGTATTAGTCAACAATTTCTCATGAAGTCCAATTACATGTTTTCTATATAATTCCCTGACTACCCACTAAAATTTTGCTGATATTAGCCCATCCAAAAGGCATTTCAGGGACCAGGGGCAGAGATAATATCCATTACAAAACCATTCTGTGGTTTCTGTTAAATCTAAGTTAAATGCACAATAGGGACTGGAAAGCTGCTACAAAACTGCAGATTCAGGATCTATATGGAACAAAGACACTATGTCAATACACTCTTTTTAAATGGAAAGATGGAGATGTGATCATTGGGGGAAGTTCATTCACTTTTCAGTGTCATCATCGAATGAGATCACTTTAAGCAACTTTCGGTGAAGCGAAAAAGGGATATTCCTCAGCACCCATTTTCCCAACATAGCAGTGTAATTTTTTTTCCACTTATGGCTTCAGGAACACACTGAATCTCTCTTTTGAAAGCTGTTCTCTCTACACTTTTTCTCTACTAACTTGGCCAAGCATAATCAAATTACTATTTTCTTTCACATCCTTGAAAATCTCACTCCTAAAAACTTTGCCAAGTGCGGATAGTTGGTGTGTATCCAGCCAGCTCCAGTAACATCCTTCATGCTTTCTTTGGCCCATGAGCGGCTGGACCCTGAAGTGCTCATCAAAACAGAAGAGATGGAGATACAATCATTCAGCTGAAAACGATGCATCTAATGGCATAATAGTGCACCACCATGACGTAGCTGTGAGGGGACCTGCCTGGCCTACAGATATAATTGGTATCATCTGGCTTTTCTCAAATTTGTCATGCTAATACAAAGCCAGTATCAAACGCATAGAATTTTTAAGTGGAAGAAAAGGCAACAAGTTTTTTGGCAAAATCCTCTCCCCTTTTTCTTCCCAACCAGATTTTCAAAACGCATCCATTCTGAAGACATTTAAATGGCTAGATGGTTGAAGGTACACGTAATGCCTACAAAGTCCTTCATCTGCAGGTCACAGGTTTGACTTCAACCCCAGCTGGTAGTGACTGAACATTATTGTGATGACACAGCTGTTCGATGGTCTATCTGAAAAAAGCTGGTAGTTTCAGTCCAGTTCCTACTGGGCAGGTGTTTGCATCATTAAAATCACACCATTTCATTCCATAACCTTGTTGGCAGTGTCAGCAAAGAGGCCAAGGACAGAGCGAATGTGGGGCCTGGGTAGGTTCTCCTGAAGGAGAATCAGAACTTTGGCTACTTTAGGATTGACAGATAGTGATGACTAACAGAGAGAAATATAAGCTATCACTGACTTCACTGAACTTGTTCCAGACACAAAATAGGAGTTCTCCACCTTACCATAGCATCTCAGCCAAGTATTTCTTAAAGATTTCAATTCTTCTTAAGAATTTCTTATTTCATATGAATTCTCATATAACGAAAAGATATCTGAAAGACTTCAAGGTGGAAGCAAGTCCCTGTAAAGAGCTGAAAAGACAGATTGGAGGGGGGGGGGGCAGAATTTGCTTTGTTTTTCTTACTGTCTTATACACTACCAAAAGAAAGAACTCAAACTGCAGTTAAAAAACAAATTGGAAAAGAGCAAAAACTGTGAAGCCTTTGTATAAGCATATTTCTTTTTTGTGGGATTTTCAGGGAAATAGTCATTGCTTTATTGATTTATGCCACAAAAATTGTCTAAGAGTACAGCATTGAACCAAAACTCTACGTAGAATTGACCTAACTATTAGCTTTAACTGCAAGCAGTGCGGGCACCTCATAGTCAGTGCCCCAGAAAGCAGGGGATCAGCTCCAGTATTTTTAGCTAAAATTAAACAGAACTGTGGCAACCTGCTCATCAAGGTATCCTGATGGAAAACCCTTCCAAATATTTATAGATTCTGTGACATTTGCCCTTTGGGTTCATGTAGCAGGGAGTATGCTGCTTCTGTCTTGATGAGAAAGTGAAAGGCTACTTCCCTCAAACCCTTCCATTTTAAAATCCTGATTACAGTCTTAGTATAATGCAATACTGTACAAACACACTTGTTTAAGGATAACACTAGTTAAGCTTATTTTGCTATGGGCAATCCCAGCAAGCTTTAAAAACAAAAAGAATACATTTGCTCACCAGGCAGATTTTTCCTATAACACAAATAGGAAATTCAATCTGCTATTAAAAAATTACTCCATTCTAAAAGCAATTAAGAAGGGCATCTTCCCCCCAGCTTGACTTGTCAATCCTATTAGACCAAATTCTAATTAAGGGAGGAAAAGTGGCTATTTTATCTGCCAAACGAAAATAATTTAGTGCAAGTCAATGAGGACTGGCTTGTAACTGAGTAGTCATTTTGATTCTGGCTTGTTACAGTGGTAGAAATTACCTTCAAAGATACAGTAGGATCAGCAGTCATTGTCACATATTTGATAAACAGAGCTTTCCTCTGTGATCAAATTAGGCATGAAAATATCTGAAAACAGCAACAAGGTAGGTGCAACAGCTTACAGCTAGCTTGGAAATATAAACTACTTTGAATAATAGTATCTTAGCTATTAAGACTTGGCAATCTTTTCTCCACATCATACTTACAACAAGAAGCCTCTTAACAAAGGCCAGGTATCACTATGAGAAAGGGGAGAACAATCCCACAAATCATTACTCGGGTGAGCAGCTTTCCCTCACCATGCTACAGTTCCACACAAGTGTGCTGACATGAAGATTTTCAAAATCAAGTTTATACCTGTCATCAGGTACATTTTTTGAAACTAAGCTCATTACAATGTGCAATGGCAAATGCTGCACAGGAATAACCAATCCTACTAGTCCTTCACGAGCGGGTAAGGAGCTGCTCAGATGGTTCAGAAGGCACCCCAGGGCAGTTTGCATTCAGTGTGCCAGGACGCGGCAGTGCACGTAGCAAAAGTGCCTTAAAATAGGTCACCTACATCTGTTTTATTTCCTATATTCTGGATGACTACACAGTTGTGTAGGTGTTTGCATTTCTCAGTAATCATTTAAAAGCGTTCGATACTTTCGCAATAGCTGATACGTTCTACTCCTGTGGCACCTCAGCTGGCCTTGACAGCCATATAGAAATTGAGTGATGACACTTCATTTTCAACTTTTTGTCTAAAGATAAAAATAATGTCAAACAATCTTAAAGCCAGATCATTGGATGCCTGAAAACTAATCTCATTTTCTCATATGGACATAGGTACCCAAATGATTAACTCACTTCAGAAAAATAAATTAAAAACAATTAAGTCAAGGTTGAACTGGTCATCTCACTACCCCGAAAAAACAGATTTATGACCGATTTCATTCACATGAAGCAGATGGGTCTTTTCACATACTTGCCACCTTTGCAACAAAATTATATAAAGTAGCTCTTCTAGTTTGGCTGGAAAAGCCCCAAAGACAGCAGCATGGTTTATTGTTAACATCAACCACTAATGAGACATTACTTGGCCGATATTCTTCACGCTTAAATAATTTGATCTTGGTATTGTGACTTTAAGTAGATGGCCCCCTCCAGGATCCAAAACAAAACCTGGAGAAGAGAGGCATGAATAAAGAATCTCCCTTTGGATACCAGAAAGTTAATCTTTGTGAGAAGTTCAGGCACTTAAACGTTCAAAAACAGTTCTGACCAGTTCCTCCTGAACTTTAAGCGTATCTCCAAGCGTCTAAACGACTTTGAAATCAGACCACAACAATTAGTAGCTTAAAAAATACAGTGATAACTCAGTAAACAACCTTCCAATACTTCTTTAAACTGACAATTTACATTCTACCTGAAACAAATCAGTGTTCGCTCTTGTCCCATCTCTGCAATGATTTAAGGCAGCTGCTCTATCGATATTTTGTAATATCTTGACATTGAAAAACACACAGTCTGCACTTATTGACACACTGTGGCACATGACACTTAGTTTAAAGCAAGTCACATTGACAAAAGGAGTTTGCTGGGCTCTGCACCGTACTTTTTTATATTCACCTACATTTCTAGTTTACAAGGGAGCCTCAGTCATCAGTGAAAATTAATGAGGAGGTAAGAGAATCAGAAAAAACTTTGGATGTCTCCTGTAGACTATTTACATGCAAGTTTCACAATGACTTAAAAAAAAAAATCTAGATCCTCACATGGTTATATTTTAGGATTTGGGACTGTAGTTACGTATAATATTGTAACAAGCTTTTGTTATTAGATATATGTCCACAACCACCATGATAAGACGTTCATCATATTAATCGTATCCAGTTCGCTGCAATCGGAGTGACGGGCACAAGGCCACTGTGGCACTCCACTGTCCCCCGGTGCACAGTGTTAAGCAGGGAGTGCCACAGGCTCTCCTACCTGTCAGAAACCTGCCACTCCATCTGTCCTCGTCCACTCACAGGCAAGAGAGAAATTAATTTTGCCACCTCAGCCATGACATTTTCTAAGCACCAGCTTTCAATTTCAGTTGAGGACACAGATATTTCTGGTTTAATACTGTGCAGCAACTTCACTGCTCTTTAATTTTGCATAGTCCCCCTGAAGCATTTTGCTACTGAACAGCCTTTAATATGATTTGAAGCAGATACCACTCCAGGGCTTTCTCATCTTCATCACTTGTTTGTTTTGACCTTGACATTTATTCAATTAGAACTGATTTGCCAATCACGCTCAACCCTTCTTAAAGTCCATTTCCATACACCAGTGAATAGGCCCATCCAGTTAGCAATGATCTTTCCACGTGCCCAAAGTAAAAATGTATAAAACCAAGGAGCATATGAAATAGCCAAGGTGCCTGTCACAAGGCATCTGCTATTTTCTTTCCTATCATTGCTCTCCACAAATGGAAACAAAGAGGATCTATAAAACATCTTTTGGCAAATAATCAGCTCCAACATGGCCTAGCTCTGTCAGATTAATCAGTTCCTTGAAATTTGCTTCAGTGGAGGAATACCTCAAGTTTGGGAAAGCAGGATTCATCCCCTGATTATCACGTCAGCTCCTCCACAGCTGGAGGAGAGAGGAGAGCTCACAGTCCCTATCGCATCTCTGTCACATGCTCAACGCTGGGAGAGGAGGACTTGTTAAGATTGTCAAGTACCATTCACGAATTTATGCCTGTGGAGCTGTTCATCCTGGAAGAGAACCAAATAACTCATACTTTTTGAAAATTGCTTATGACAGCTTTTCAGTCTGCTTCAGGCTGGTGCTCAGTGATTTGTATTTTCATATACTCCTCATACATTAAGAAATTTACACCTGTCAGGTCCTGACAGAGTGTCTCCATCTTCAACCTTTTCGGGGAAAATTCTTTGCTTGCAGACATTATCCAAATAAGTTTCTATCAGAAGTCTGGGTGACATAACAGGTGGAGGTATAAGAAATATGCAGGAGACAAGCCGAGAATTTTAATGAGAGACAGGGACCTCTGCGCTAGCATGAAAGGGATGGAAATCACAATACTGATCCCTGACACTTTAAACTGCACATGAAGCCCATGGGTAATTGTTAGAAGACATAAATGCCACTTACAAAACTTACTTTATTACCCAGGTTAACATCAGAATTTCTATTTCTATTTAAGGAATTATGCTTGGGGTCAAACAAAGCAGCTCAGTGAACAAGAGTCCTCATAAACAAGCAGGAGGATGGTCGTTCCTGCAGGTACATTTGTTGATAGCAAAACAAACATTTGCTCCCCCCAGCCACAGTGGCTAGAAGAGCGGCTGCAGCTTCGGGGGGATGCAGGGGGACGCTCAGGCGCAGGACTCCCTGTGCATTCAGTCAAGCCCTGACCTGAAACTCCTCCGGAAAGCTGACACCCAGAAAGGCGCTTACTACTCATCACAAAAATACTACACTTTTGAGAACCTTTCAGAAAAAAATGTGAGCTTTGTGGCTCAGGTTCAGTGCTATGTCAAGTAACACAGTGCTAAATCCAAGTACTTCAGTGAGAAGACACGTTTGCAGTGTTGCCAGCTCAGACAACACATGCCTGCCACATGGCCAGCAGCAGCCTGGCACAGCAGCTCCTTCGACAGGCTCACGCATGTCCGCAACTCCTTCCCTTCAGCTCCCCTTTCCTCCAGCCCCAGGAGGTTTCATGCACTGCGACTGTGCTCCAAATACTTCATTTTCACAAGGGAGACTGAATTTACAGAACGGCAGGGTGACACGCTGGCGGGAGGTCACATCGTTGCTTGTGTAAGAAAAGTAGCGTGGGATGCCTGGGCGAGACCATGCCTCCACGGCTGGGGATGCCACCTGTCAGAGGCTGACATAATTTGGGGCGGTAGCATGGGGAAGGGAAGTGAGCATCCCTTGGGGTTTGCTTCCGACCTCCTCTGAGCACTGGCTGAATGAAGGGCCCAGGCAGGATGACCAGAGAGGCCTCCTTGCTTCCCTCATCCTTTCGCAGCAGAGGGATGAAGGGGAGTCAGCGGCATTGGCAGCGTCTTTTATGCTCCACTCAGCAGCAGGCAAAAGACAGAGCACCCACCCTGTTCCCCTGTGTCCCCCCCACATCCCTCTCCCACTCCACTGGAAAAGGATTCAGTGGGTAAAAGCAAAAGAAGAAGATGCCACAGCTGGCAAGGACCACAGGGCAGCACCAGGCCTCTCCTGGCTTCCTCTCTAGCAGAGCAAACATTTGTATTTTCCCTAATGTCGTAAGGCAAGTTACTCTACATCCGTCCCCGCTGTAACTAACCATAGCAGCACTGCTGGGCAGTAATACTTAATTACCATTGCTTTTACAGTTTAATAAATGGTTGGATTACCAACGCTAAAAAGACACAATTTGTCAACTGTAAATTAATGTTATTCAAATTAACTTTGGACCATAAAGAGGGCTTTTAATGTCACTCATCCATTCAACATTTACTGCCTTTATTTTGTAACTAATGTGCAAACTGCTGAATTACTGGATTTCTTCAATCTTTTTTAATTCTTTATTACTCCATACCTTCTGTTGTACTTTAATGATCTATCATGCCCAGCTCTTCCAAATAAAGGGCTCTGTTAAAAGAAAAAGCCTGGTTAACCACTCACCAGATTAATTTTCCTCCTTGTGTAACTCTTACTGCAAGCCTCTCTTCTCCCTTTGATTGCAGAAGGAACCAAACCTCTGATATGTATATTAGCTCTTGAACTGTCCTCTTTTGTTTAGGCAAGATGTGCAAGATTGCTAGTTTCCAGAGAGTTTTAAAGGTAAAGGTAACTGTAACATACATGCACACACTACTGGAGTTAGAGGAGACGCTCACATACTTGCTTGAAAGTTTCCGAAAAGGTCACTTCAGTCCTAAAGGCAGTCGAACCAACCCCATTAACGGCACAGTCAGCTGCTGCTGGCATTATCTTTTCCAAAAGGCCACTTTTAGGTTCGGGCTACTGAATGCAGACTTCAGCTTTATTTCATCCTGAAATGCTTAATGAATTTAAACTTTTTTTTGTGTGCAAAGATTTCTCAAGTTAATTGCCACATTTAGAGAGTCTTTTTATGAAAACACTGCTTTATCTAACTGGGACAGTATTTCATCACATGCAAAAGGAAGCATTTCTTTCAGGTTTCATTTTTCTTTGAAAAAACCTCATAGAAGAGCAGTTTTCTCCTTAAAAAATGGCAGTTGCCAAGTAGCGACGTAAGGGGTGATACACATCTGAATGCATACGCAAACAAATAAAAAATTATATCATCCTGTATCAAGTGACTGTTTGCAATTAATTTCATTAAAAATTAACAAACACTTGTAAGTGGAGACAGGCTTTCCATTCAAAGATACAGCAGTCTGTCAGCCATGGCACAGCTGATGAACACCTGCTCTAATTCTATATACAGCATAAAGCCTAATCGTTTTGTCATTCTTGTTTATCTAGGGCAGACTCATTGCAGGATTTGTGAACGTGCTGACAAAAAGGCTGGAAGGAAGAGGAGGAAATCATCTGCCTGGCCTGTTTGTGCTGGGCCGGGGGGGCTGGACCCACGCACACCTTCTCCACTTCTGACACTGGTATGAAAAAACCTCTGGAAAGTATTTTGAAAATGGCCTGAACACCATGCAATGAAAAAACTAGATGAAGGCAAAAAGACATGAAAACAAAACAAAGCAAGCAACAGAAGAAGTGTAAGTATCGTGGGATTTTATCCACTTTTTTTTAAGTGACATCTTTATTTGTATTGGGAAAAGGAATGAAACTCCCTGTTAATGTCATAAGTAGGCAGTACTACACTGGGAAACGTCCCAAAAACCACAAAGAGGAAAAAACCAAACCCACAAATATGCAAGGGAACTGAGTGAAATGAAATAAATTAGGCAAAATACGTAAATGCAGCTATGGTCAAATTAATCGTGGCTGAGAGAAAGAGCCAAAGGAACAGAAGTGTAAGAGACACTTCTGACACAGAAGTTAAAATTGAGTGTTGCAAATGAAGCGATGGTGAACGACAGCAGCTAATTGAGCATGCTTGCTATACAGCAGTGCAAAAATCTGTTCGTCACCATTAGTGAGTGAGTGGTGCAAATTCACATCAGAGCAACATTCACTTCTTTTTCATAAACTATCTTTCTATCTCAAACACCCAAAACTTGCCCCTAATTTTTGAATAGAGGAGATGAGCTTCCTTTCTCCTCTCAAAATATTAAAACCAAAACCCCTAGAATAGCTATAGTGCAGTAGTTTGAGAGTGATCAGTTCACCTACACAGACTGAAAGGCAGTATGTAAGCCACCAGGGTGAAAGGCAAGATATAAGTATAGCTTGTAATTTTTGACTCAATCTACACTGATTTAGGTTAATCAAGAGATTTAAAGCAGCTTTTTAGTTCGCTAGGTCTAAATCTTCATGTCCTCAGTCCAAGTATCTCCACTACTTTGTTACTCATGTGCTCAACTACTTCATTACATCATGTCTGGAATGAGACTGTAAAATTCACAAGCATTAACAGATTTTTTCAGGTTACTTTTTTGTTTTTTTCCAATTTATATTTCATGGTGCTTCTAAGGCAGGCAGCAATTTAGCAGCAGCTGATCATCCCAAATTATTCCTTGATTCCATCAACCAATACACAGTAGCTGAAAATTATCTCAGCACAAGGAATCCACTGCTAAAAAGGGAAATTAGAAAAATTAATTTATTTCAGCATAGTATCATTAATTACAATAAACTAATTCAAAATGTTGGATTTTGTTTTGTTTTGTTTTTTTTAACCAGCCTACAAGACAGCTGAAGTAGGTTTGAATAGAATATTTCCCCAATGCCAAAAATCATGAACATCACCTTTTATTAGTGAGCTTATTAGGTGAATCACTGGAAGAGAAGAGCAATCCAAATCAGTGTTACAAGCATCGCAATTTAAATCTGTTTCCCTGATGGAAAGCAACTTGTTTTCTCCCAAAGTCACAAAGGCTCTTCAGGCTGCAGCCAGAAGAGATGCAAGAGAGTCTAGTGGTACAGTGCCCTCCTCAGCAGCACAGGCAGCCACATGCCGTAGCGACTGCTTGGTCTCCAGTGCAACCCAAGTAAAGCACCTTGCGCTCAGACTTTTGCTCTCTCCATTTCCTTGCTGAACTGCCTTTGACAGCCAACAGGCTATACTAGAGCCTTACAACTGGATGCTTGAAATCAAGAGATGCTGGCCTGGTGATAGGCTCTACGGTGCCTGCAAGGGCAAACCACAAGTAACAGATACATTCCTCAAAAACACAGCATGCCAATGGAGCACCCTCCAGCAAGATGAGGAGTCAGCACTGGTGTTGCAGCGGGGCGCTTCCCCCGTAGCCATCACCATGCCCGTAGCCTCCGAGTGACACCCTACTGCCCTGCCCAGGCTCCCTTGCAAAGAAATTCCTTCCAGCAACAGAAAGAAAAGTTGGCCCATGCTGTGTTCCTGTAAAACGTGACACGCTAGGCATCAGCGGCGTGGGGTGACTGTTTTACCACAGCTTGAAGTACACTTGTTAGTAAGGCGTCAGTGTACTACTACTTCACACATAAGTGGTTGCTTCTCATTAATGTGCCACTGTGGTGCTACACTAACAGAAGGCAGGGGAGAAGCTGACAGCACAGGGGTGCAACATGCATGAGATATGTGTACTCACGATGGACAACCTACAAAATAAGGGGGATATTTGTGCAGTCAATTCGCGTGTTGAAAATGAGAAGTCTGATTCACCGCTTTGCAACTCCGACGTTGTGCCAAGAAGACCTACTGGGAAGCTCTCCTAGACCACACTGCCGAAACTCCACTGCAATGCCAGTTTTACAGGTTACAAAATTAAATGGACAGTTTTGGTGAAAAATGAAGAAATAAGGACACAATGATGACATATCTGCTTCCACCTTTTGTGTTATTTTCATCTTTTGAGTAAAATTGCCTGACACAAGTCAAGTCAAAGTTGGATGAAATGTACAAAAACCCAGGAAAGGGAAGAGAGAAAATACTATAATATGGCAGGCAAAACCAGCACAGGACTACCAGTACTACTTCAGGATTAAGTCTTTAAAGGCACATAAATGCACAACTCCAGATATTCTACATTTTTCCATGTCTAATAGCTTCACTGTCCATCGTCCTCCTCAGGTCAAAAATGCCCAGGGGATCCTTCACCTTTTTTCCTGCAGGATTGGTTGCAGCATTTTGCCTGTACTTCATGATCTCCTCAGACAGATTTATAGCAGAACTCGCTCCCTGACAGACATAAAAGCCTTTTCATTGAAGGTGATACAGAGTTTTAGCAGGAAAAAGGAACTGCCTCTCCTCTGCCATACCTGGATATGGGTACATAGCCCATTTTTCTTGTCTGTGTCAAGAAGCTAATAAAACTAAAACTGATTATACGATCCCCAACAGAAAGATCTCAAGCAGCTGGAACAGGTCTTGAGATCCTCTCTCTCTCCCCTTAACACCAAACAGGACTACTAACATAGATCAGCCTTTATTCCCTTGCTTGATTGTCATGCCATTGACACTGAACGGCCACACAGTTTTAACAAATGGAGAAGCAGGAGGATATAGAGCAAAAGCCCTTAAATCCCCAGAGTACTCCAACTACCCATTTGCCAAAGGAGAATAGGAAGCTCTTCCTGCTGAGAGCCAGGCCATCAATTCCTGAGGAATAGATGCCCTCAGTGACAGCAAGCCCTACTCTCATGGCTGGGTAGACAAACTTCCCAATGTGAGCCTCTATTTACCACTGGATCTGCAGCCAGGCAAGCGTGATACCTCCCGCTCCTCCTCATAACTTCTCAGAGAAGCAACAGAGAGGAGTTAACAAACCAGGGAATGGCAGAAGAATTGCTCTAATTTGGAGATATCAGCCTTGCTCAATAAAACAGCACTCAGCAGGCACAGTTATTGGGGAAGGACAAATGATGTGGGGTGTAATACCAGACTGTTTCTCCTCCCAGGGTAGCCAAGTATTTGGAAAGCAAAATATTAGACCTTCTAGGGTTGAAGAAAGAGAGGAAGGAGAAATTAACATTTTCCCCTTTCTTCCAGGAACCATGGTGGGGCTAACTGTCCCAAGTCTGCTGAAGTATACAAAATCTTTAGCTATGCAGAGGAGTCCACAAATGGAAATTTAATAGAAACTCCTGCACCTGTCTTATTCCTTAAAATGGAAACGAATTATTCAGATGTGGTCTTCCTTAGCAAGCTTTTTCACTGTTCTAGTCATTAGAAACTTTAATTCTCTGCCTAGCACATGCCTAATATTTTTTTTCGAACCTCAGAAAGGTATAAATGCCTCTGGTGTAAATCTTCACAAGGTGAGTTAAATCTACTATCTTTTCAGGACATAAGCAGAGAGGCTCTCTTCCTCATGCAGAGCACCACACAAAGGGGTTTTACAATCAGATATGCTCAGAAGAAGATACAGTGTGAAAAATACAAATGGATAATAGTCTTCCCCTCAGAGTTTAAAGTACAGTGTAAAAACATGCCATGTATTTAAAGGTAATAAAGCAATCATGATCAAAATGCCTGTGTCTTTAGCTCATACTTTTTTTTATGCTTTGCCCTGATTGAAATGATAATCTTATCCTTGAGGCTGATCCCTGTTTAATATCGAATGAATCAATCTTCAATTCTTTCCATCTAAAATGGACTTGGTAATTGTTAATAGGAGATTCAAAGCAAACAGCAAGATGTCATTTGTCATTTCTCTTTTCAGCACCAAACAAGTGACTGGCAACTGAAAAAAATGGATTATACAGAGCACTGGCACTGCCTTCATTTACACTTCTGGCCTTTACACAATGGTTGCTTTCTGATTACAGAATCATGGACTGCCTAAAAGAATTTGCCAACCAGTTCTGAAAGTCTTCCTCAAAAGCTACTTGCCACTTTTCTTTCTAATATATTTTGAATTAAATAAGCCAGGTTCTTAATATGATTTAAAATTATGAATCATATCTTTTTGCTAAGCAAGCCAAGAACCACATGCCTAAAAGTTACCCATGAGCATTCCTATCCTGGCAAAAAGAAGACATACTACCTACATCAAGCTAACTACTGATAGCAGACATTTTCACAACAATTATTTTTCATATAGATTTCACCCCCCACCCCCCCTGCCCTGGCAAGTTTCAGTGGTCACAGAATCTTTCTTTCACCAGACTAACATTTAAGCTTCTATCTTTCTTTGTCTGCTATTTCTGCTCTGTCAAACCCAGTAATACCCATTTTATTGCTAAAGTCTTATAAAAAGAAACAGGTTACCCAAAAAGGAAACATTATGGTCTATCCCATTAAACACAGTAAAACTTCGAATCTCACATAAAAATTGGTCATCCAATTACATGGTAAAAGCGACATTTTTTCATTGTCCAGTACACAATATATTTACAGGAAAATTACCAGAACCCCCTCAGCTGTATCAGATCTGAACCTTATATTTAGATGCAGTCATATATTACTGCTGATAATGTGATGTCAGTGAATAGATTGGAATTTTTCACTGTTCTTTATCAAGATAAATTGTTCTGTCAATAGCAAATGGCTGGCAAGTATTAACACTCTGCACACTATATGACTTTTCATTCCAAGCAAAAATTGTATTTAATGCTTTTGCACAAAATCTATGGCCATGACTATCCCTATTACCTATTTAACTACCTTTTAAAAGGAGGATTTATTTCTGCAAATTAGGATCTGGGTAAGAAGACGGTATCATGCATCATAAACTTTAAGTCAATACAAGGCAGGACACTTGCAGTTCGAATGGGGAAATACCTTTCTCTCATCACTTGGTCATCCAATAGCATTACCAAGCTGCGGTGGGAGCAGCTGCTCAGAGCAGAACTTTATCTTGGCGTTCTTCCACCTACACCACCACCGCATCCCACAGTAGCAATTTGCTCATTGGCCTATTACTTTCAATAGGTATTCCAGTAATTGGCTATTTCACACTTGTAAGGCTTGAACTGGCAGAGTGCAAAGGGCAGGCAACCAGCCTGTCAGGGTCCTGCAAGCTGGTCGTCCATCAATTATCATCAGGTTTTACAAGAATGAGCAAATGCTCCGAAACCTTGTTGGCTTGGATCAGCTTTGCTATGAGTGTAATTTATCCCCAAACCATGTTAAGTTCCTATCTGGANGGGTGGGTTGGGGATGTTGTTGATTATCTGGAGGATTGTAGCTTCTGCTGGGTTCTGTGGCCACCTGCTGTCCTACACTCGTTCCCTTTGCCAAGAAATACTCAAAGCAGACGAATACAGTTTGTTTTATAAATGGTGACTTCAAAGAAAAAAAGGTCCTGCCTACAGCAGCCTGGAAAGGCTGGGTACACCTACGCCACTGGTATTTCAGGCAAATTGTTCTGCATCTGCATTTATGATACAGAGAACCACACCTGGAAAAAAACATGGTTAAAGCATTCAGGTAGGTTAGAAAGTTATAGCAGCGATCGTAACACTAATCACTTTTGTGCTTTAACCCAACAGTCTTGAGAGGCTCCATTTGCAACAAAGTCAGATCTGAGCTCTCGCATTTCCTGCAGCTTTCCATGGCAGGCTTTTTCACTACCACTATTTAAAAAGTAAAAAGGCATACAACATTTTTGCCAATCTTATTTCCTATTCGCTACATATCCCAACTAGGTAATAACCATTTACTGTAAGGTGGCTGGGACTTGTTATCTAGCTGCTTCTTATACAAACAACCCAGAAAACTCCTTCCCAAAGGCCAATTTGATCCATTGACCAGCTAATTGACAATGTGATCTCTCGTCTAGCAACTACCTGCCTTGAGCAAAGGAAATAAACCACAGATTTTAAAAAATAAACTCATCTATTATATGTGCTAGTAAAATCCCAAGTACTTAAAGATGAGGAAAAAAATCACATACATGTTAAGAGCAAAGTGATTTAGAAAGCTGCTAAGGATGTTCAAAAATCAATTCCAAACTTCGAGAGGACATGATAAGGCTCTTAATAAATCCACCTCCAAATGGATCTAAGAGTTATGCACCCTTACTAGTTGAATAAATGAAGTGACACTGAAGCATATCTAATTGTAATACATCACAAGATAATCTGTCAAGCCCCAAGTGTTCAGGTCCTGTCACCCTTCTTCATCCATTATTTATACACAATCTTCATTGCCAGTGAAATCCCTGTGAAGCACAGCTTGGTATCTGAATGCAGCTGTTTTAGCCACTCAGCAGATACAGTCAGGAATCAAACCCGTACAAACTCTCCAAAATAGCTTTATTCCGCTGGAGAGAGAGTTCAGAAAGGAACAAACACGTAGAAGCCACAACCATTTTCTGCTTTGCTTAATGGACTGAAGAGCTACCCACCCCCGTGTCTTTGCAGTGGATGCTGTGGCATGCCCTGCTGCCAAAGCTTGCTTTATACCCATTTCGAGATGCTATCTGGGACCCCTCTAGCCTTTATTTCTTCATCCTATTTTAGACAGGAAGGCTCGCCTAGAAACACATCTCAGTGCTCTTAACAGCATCTGCTGTGGTAATAGGCAAGCAAACTAATGGAGCATTTTTTACTCCAAACTTGCCAAAGATGTGTGAAGGGCAAACAGTTGGACATATTTACATACATTCATGATCCAGAAAGTCTCAGTTCAGCAGCTGCTGCAGCAAAGGCAATCCTTCCCTGTTAGCCTGCTCAGCGAGCACAGCTCTGCTTCGCATCCTGCTGAGAGTGATGGGCGGTTTGCAGGGGAAGCCTCCAGAGCGATAGCTGGGGTGGGGATTTTTTGCTGACACTCATTTTAGGAACTGAAGTCGCAAATTCTTAATCACCACTTTATTGCAGAAGAAACAGGGGGTCCTCCCCTTGTTCCTCTTCCTCCCCCAAGACAAACACAAACACTTTTTAAACGTGAGAATAAAGATGCACATTTCATGGTACTTCAGCGGTTCAGCCAGGACCTCTGCTTAACTCGCGAGACTGCGATAACAACCCCAATCTGCTTCAGGCATGCAGCACTAGAAAATTAAAGGTCCTGTAAATTACATGGCTATATTCCTCCCACAGCCCAATTAAAGGCTTTATTATTTGTCAATAAAGTACCAAATAAAAAAGGTATCCTCCAGATAAGGCAGCTGTTGCCATTTGGCTCTGCTGAGCCTTTATTTATGTTCCATAAGTTTGCAGCATGAAAGTTGCTGATAGGCCATGTGCATTATTACCAGATGCCCCATGGAAACTGCTCATGTCCCCAGGGCCAAGTCCTCAATAGCTCACGCCTTTTCCAGTAGGCAAGTAGCCTATTCACACACGGCGTGATTCATGTTATCGCTTTCTGCCTTTGTATCTCTGAAACAGCAGCCACTGCCTCCCCATTAGCACAGCATCCTCCAGCAGCCACGGTCTCCTGTCCTGAGCTAGTACCTGCTCTGGCTGCCTCTCAGTACGATGGCTGGTATGTCCAGAGGTGGCCGGAGATATGAATAAGATTTTTTCCTTGCATACTCAAAAGGAAACAGGACCAGGACTCTGAGAAATATCTTCATCCTGCTGAGAGTTGCTATCGCTCACTCCTAGGCTAAGAAGGTGGCTGCTGTTGTCTCTGATGCCCATATTGCCTCCCAGCTGCCCAGCAGTAACTGTGTGCAGAGCTGAAGCCTGTCTCTTCTTCCTCATCACCCATTTGCATTGACTTAATTAAAACATGATTTCTTTTTTTTAATGTAAAGAACAATGACTTATAGGCTCTTACTATGGCTGTTACGTTTTCATCCTAGGAAATGGTAGCAGCCCTCAGGAAGCAAGGCATTAAGACATCAACACAGCACTCCCATGCTTAATCTGCAAGATTCTCTCCCCTTCCCCAGCTTTTTTAATTTCAGGCACTTCCTACTTCCTATTTGGGCTTCTGAGTGATATGAGTGCGTAATTAGTGAAAAAAGACATTAACACCTACAAGGCACTCTTCAGACATCAAAAAAATCAAGCTATGCAATTCTGCTTGCCATTTCTTGTAATTACAACATGGATTTCTTACTTTTGGGGAAAAATAAAATTCCTGTGTTTCACAGATGATGGCAGAGCTAAAAATTAATTTAAGATGATAATGCTACATGAAAATAAAAACCTCTTCTGATTGAATTTCAAGGACTCTTCTGTTTAACTAGCTTCAGGAGTCCTTTTTTTGATCATAATAAAATTATTTGCCATATGGTTCAGATGCTTGTGATCCTCTCTCAATGAGAGGATTATGCATGAGATATAATGCCTACTGTAGCTGCAGCCAAGCACACAGCTGGCTCTGATAATGCCAACAAATGGCTTCATCTATCTCAATGTCACGTAGGAGCTGGTGCGATGTGAATCAGCCCAGAGTACAATTAAAATCTACATCATCTGTGAGAAAGGTGATGGAGGTTCTGACATCAGAGCTGTGCCAGATTCATCCTCTTTCCATTGTAACAGAAGAAACATGTTGCCCCTTTCACCCTGTCACACTAATGATGTGCTTTGCACATCCCTTCCTGTGCACATTAAAGGTAGTAAATCAGGGACGCGCCTATTTAAAAGCTTCACCTTTATCTGACATTCAGTAACGAGAACAATTTCTAAATTTAAGTTAAGTGTATTCCTTGTTCCCCTCTCTGTGATGAGATAATGCCATTTGAAGTCTGCGAGTGAAATACGCTCAGAGGAGTTTATGATCCATACAGCCCCAAATTGTGACAGTATGCAAGAATTTCCTTGTTTTACTTCCACAATATTTAGTCACACGAATAAAGCCAGGCTTGCACATCCATTTCTTCCACCAAACCAAGTTTTATTGCAAAAAATGGCCATAATTCACAACAAACAAGACTGATATCAAGACACTGATGAACCTCCTCTTTTAGGGTTTTAAAGGTAGTGGGGGACTTGTGCAATGATTTTGTTTTATTGTTACATTCATTGGAGGGAAACCCTCAAATATGTTTTATTAGCATTTTCAATGACTTAACGTAAATATAAGACATAATTACTTATGCCTGGCTCTCAAATTTTATTACAAGCCAGGGTTCTGTTAGAATATTTTAAGGCTTTGGACATCAAAAATGTAAAAGTTTGTCGCGTGGAACATGGCAAGATGCTAGCTAATGCTGTTTTCTCCTTTTCATCAATTTAGCTGCATCAGTTTGTGTGGCACATTGCAATTGGGATTGCTAATCAATGCAATGTAGGCACTGGAAAATGAAGATACGCAGTTCTACACTCACTCGTGATCTTTACTAGGTTTGAGATGTGATAGAAGTCTATTTAAAAATCTTTAATCACACAATATACATGCAGACTATTTTCAACTGTCTCCTGGTTAGGACTTAAGTCAAAGCCCTAGTGCATGCCCCTTAATTACACTGATAAATGTATTTTTAAACGCTCATGTTTTGTACTAACTAAGACAAAATACATCGCATTTGACTTTCCACTGTGTTACTCTAGCTTAATGCCATTTGTCATAATGGCGTTATACTATGATAAAACTGATCATATGCAAGTGTTAAAGTATTATGTTATGCACCAATATAAAAAAAATCTAAAACCAGGAACATAATGCTGAGTCTCTCTCTGTATGAAAACTAGCACCTTGTTGCTTTCTGTTAAGCAGTCAATAATAGAAGGCTTTGCCTGCGCGCCAGCCTACACATCTGTAACAACATTGCCCTATTAAGTTGATTTAGACAAAATGACAGCAACATCCTCGTCCACAGCAGCTTATGTGGTACAAGCTTTGGAGAAACATCCAGGTGACATAAAAATCTACTGTTTAATAGAGCAAAAATTACAAAACTTAAAGAACTAAATCAACGCAGAGTTTCTAAGGAATACTTAAGAAAGCAGATGTCTCTAAACTTAGCAATGCAATTCTTGCAGTTCATGTAAAATTTCATTGCTCCCAGGGCAAAAAAACCCAAAGAAAATCCAAGCAAAATTTTTACTGCACTTGCTATTCGCCCATACCTAAATTTACTGAGCTACAGATAAATGAAACAAAAAGCTGGGTGCTAAGGCTTTATGCTTCGTTGAATACATGTTCTCTCAGCCTTTACTCTTGTTTTTTTTCCCCTCCCCAAATAATAACAGCTGGTAACTGCATAATAATGCACACATTTCTAATTCAGGTATCAGCTCTTCACAACTCGTACCAAAGAAACTCTGCATTTGAAGATAAGACACCTGCAGTTATATCCAAGTTCAGCTTCCCTCCTTTACTTGAGTAGTTAAACACACGGTAGCCTATTTCCAAGTTTGACAATGGATTGCAAAAGCTCATAAAAGCAGCCACTCCAAATGACAAATTGTCATTTTCCGTGCACCTTTCAATAGCTCTGAAACAAGTCAGTCAAACCACAGAAAAGGTAAGAAATGCAGAGCAAGAATTCATAGTATCAGTAAAGGTGACAGATATCCTCCAACAAGCAAAAACCTCTTCCCATGAGGTGAAAATACCATGGGAAACCATTCACACACTTCCTCTACACTCCCCAAAATTGTACTACAGCTACCGCAACTCAGCTTGAGAGAGTGACCTACACACTTACATATATACCTCTGCAGAGCTCCCACAAATCCCGGAGTTTAAGAAAATCTTATATATGCAGAAGTTTAAAAACCTGATATACAATCTTGAAAAAAAAGTATTTGAGTAATGTCTTTCAAGAGACAGACTTAAAATAACAGAAATAACAGTTTTAGAAAATTAAATCTGGGAGCTTTCTAGAAGCAGAAAATCACATTGGCTAAATGTGGCGCTCTAAAGAAGACACCAAAGTTATAATGTAAATAGAAGTACAACAGAGACACAAAAAAACAGACCATCATCCTCCCATTTAAAAAATTCAAGATTAAAAAGCCATTGATTTAGTGACTCAACTAGTTCATAAAATTGGTAAAATATCAGTTTGAAATCACACTGCACAATTTCTAGAAGCACGACTTCAAAATTTTCCTTGTCTCTGGTAAAGTGGAAGTTCTTGATGGGCTTGTGACTTGGCCTAAGCCATCAATATATTTTTAGTATGTAATACTTAATAGCACCCAATGGTACAATAATACTTCAAATAAAATTAAGACAAAACTAATCTCAGCATTAGATATAGGAAGAGAAAGAAAGAAATGAAGAAAAAAGGAGATGAGATTGACTAAAGGAATAAATGTTATGGCAATTCCATCCTTTAAGACTTGTGTGTGCTTTTACCTTGTCAACGTACACAACAAAACTGAATTCTGCAAGCTATCACACATACTGCCAGACCCCTGATCTTCCACTGTTTTGAATAACCAGGCTCAGGAAAAGCCACATAAAAGAAGTTTGCTTCTGTCCAGAAAAACAAAGCAAGGATAAGTTTGTTAAACCCTCCCATCCCCAACACACATACATACAAAAGAACAAAACTTAGCTTTAATTCTTTAATTATTTGGTGAAAACAGCAGAAATTAAGAGTGAAAAATGTATAGACACACAGACAAACCAATAGCAGATATGAAATAGTAAAAAAGCCATTCTTTAGAAAACAGATGGCGATGACTGACTCAGTGAGGACCTCGCAGAGCCCAAATTCAGAATGTGGTAAAGTATCTTCAGGTCATGATAAACTAGACCACAAGTGAAGCAGTGAGACTGGAGATGAGAAAAAAGGAGAATCACAAAAAGCTATCCAACATATGATGTTCTTCCGATTTTTCTCACACTTGGCAAATCTCTCCACCTGTGACGTTCTCTGAACTTACTGTTCTAAGTAATTTGGAAGCAACAAATTGTATGGAGACTGCTTCTTATCTTAGCATGCTGAGTAGTCCAATTCAGTTTCTGGTTAATTCACTTTCAAACATGCAAAATGTTTTGTTGCAAGGTTTTAACAGTGTATGCCACTGTTGATATAATCCACTTCTGCACACTGCTGAGGTCCTTGCCACCAGCTGAGCACTTAGATGCAGACAGCAACAAGAGCTACTACAAAAGCGAACTTCTATCCATTGAGTAAAATGTGGTATTTTAGGGTTTTTTGCTGTTTAAGATCAGAATACAATTCTCTTTAGGATGTGCAATATTTCTTCACAGTTATTTAAATTAAAATATCTACAGGTCTGGGTGCTTAAAAGGTGCAAGAGTTGCGATAGAAGAATTGCTATATGTATTTAGGTTATTCCTCATATCCAAACAGTACTGCTCCCTGTTTTAAAGATGATATTAGAATCTCAACGAGCATGAGAAAAGAGAGATGATGGGGAAAAAAGGAAGCTTATTTTTGAGTGAGGTCCAGTGTACCTTGGAGCTTTGATATTTTCTGTTCACCTTTTTCGATTTCCATTTTTCATTTTCCTAGAACCAGCTGTCTATTCATAAAGCCAGGAAGATATTGCTTACTATAATATCAGTATTCCTGCTGCTATAACACCGACAGATTAGGAAAGGTTGTTGAAAAGCAAATGCATATATGCAAATGTTTTTTTATATTAAATGGAAACATTCCAAAACCCCAAATGATCCATGTGAAATTTTAATTATAACTTAACAGCTGTTTGAGCTAATTGAAGGATATCAGAAAGGTGATTTCCTTCTCATTGTAATTAAAGAGTTAAGCCTAATTTACTGTTGTCAGAACAAGACTACATACCAATCTGGGTTTGCCTAATTACATAAAAAGGTAAACAAGAGAACTCCAAGACAGACATCAGAATGCTTCCTCCCACCTCATCTCCCCCCCCCCCCACCCCAGTAAAAGAAAACAGACGAGTTTTGCAGCGATCACTTCTGTCCTATATCTTTTCTGGCAAGAAGATGGGCAATGACCTTTAGAGCAAGTGAGCAACTCACTCTAATTCTGCTTTGCCACCCTTTTATTAATTTTGCCTGGAAGCTATTTTCATTTCCATTTCCTTGGCTTCACAGTCTTATTGTTTAATACTGTGGCTATACATGAACATAAACATATGTTTTGCATTCACTAATTTGGTATTATCTAGTTGTCAGCAGCAAAAGAATAATGCAATAGAGAAATAAAGCTGAAATACTTGTTGGTCTATGACAATATAACAGTTTTTTTTCCTGTAACTTTGAAGGAAAATAGAACAAAAAATGTTTTTGATCTCTATTGTAAATATATATTGTAATATGCATACTTTCTTATGATAACAATGCATTAAATACAATGGTCTTCATAACAAATACAATCCTTCCAAATGTACCTGAACAAAAATTAGAAGCTATTTCTGTAACATTAAAAGCCCAAGGATTCTGTTTTCTAAGCAATCCACTGATAATAGATAACCTGTACAAATCATGGGAACTTTTCTACTCCATCTTTTTTCACCTCCCTTGCAGTACAGATGCTATTATTGAAAAGAAGCACGGAAGATTTACCAAAGACTGGCTACAAGTGTTAATAATACCCAGTGTGAAGTTAATTACTAAAGTATGATTTATGTCAACATTTTTATATAAAATTTACTAAAGCAGGTTATCTCCAAATTCCAAAGTGATATATATAATGAGGTATAGGAGCAGAAGTGGCAAGAGATGAGTGAAACAGTGCAACCTGGGAACAGTACTTCCCTAAAGAAAAGTGCATCTGTGTATTTAATTCACATTTGCACCACACCTGAAACTCTGCGTGGCTCACGTGCAATCAGCATCAGACCCTAATGAAAATGAGCAGTGGGGTTTCAGGGGAATACCAACCAGCTCTACTACACAGTATGGCAGCAATAGATCAGGAAGCCAACTGGAAAAATGTGAAAATGTTCATAAATGTTTGGACCACGTGGATGAAGGAAGTGCCAATGCAATATGGAAGACATTTGGGATGTCTTTATCAAAGGCCAGTGCTGGTGGGAATGAAGAGAGGCCAAGCAGCCTTAGATCTGTGCAGAACCTAGGCTAACAGTAAGGCATCTTGCGCTGAATATGATCTGCGGCCAGACAGTTTGTTAAGCTTGTTTAAAACAAACACAAGCAATATACAGAGGGACAGTCGCATACTGAAAATATTAGACACAAGTTTGCAGTAAGCACACTTTCTGCATTTTGCTGCACAAGAATCCTTAGAGCAACTCCAATTGCACTCTAAGCACTAAGCACTCTGCTTTTACGCTCAATTAATGTGACTTAATCCAGCCAGAAGCAGAATATTTCAGACAACTAGATTGTGCTGGGATTCCCCTGCCTCCTTATGCTCTAGTGCTTCTCCTGACCTTGACAAATCTCTTGGTTATCCTCCACACCACATAATATTCTACATCTTTCTGAATGGCCAAAAAGAGACAATGTACAGCAAAAACTTAATGAGGAGTTATAAAAGCATACTTGAACATCATCTCTGACTAATTAACTTCAAAGAAGATAATAAAAAAATAGCAATTTTATTCTCTCTATAATATTACAAACATAAATTGTACGCACTCTATTTCAGCTGCCATGCTCTCTGTACAAAGCAGGACTTAACTCCCAGGTCAGTAGGAACAGCTAAAGATGTTCCTCCACCTTCCTTCCACTGCTTTTTAGCACATTCGTTTGTGCTTCACCCTATGCCCAGATGTTGTAAAAAATCTCAATGCAAATTTATCTCATGAAAACTTACAGAAATATTTACCTTTACAGGTATCATCCCATTGGTTTACTTCCCCAGATAAGAAGCTACTAGAATCAAATTATTTTACCACTCATCTTTCTCTGTCCTGTCAAAAGTACGTTTAACGCAATCTACATGATGAATGTGGCCTCATGAAAAGTAGGAGGGAAAATTAATTTGGGGGGTCTGACAATGAAAAGATCATTTGTCATTACTGTGCTGAGCTGCGCCGGCAAACGACTAGAGCCCAGCAATATATTGTTAGACCCCAGTGGCTGCTGCCCATTTTCTGCCCCTTTTAGCAAACTCCTCCTTCCTAATGCTTCGGTTCGCTCTCAATGAAGGTTATTAGCAATACTAAACAGCCAGAGGGGTGAGCTTAGATGCAGTGGGGGCGGGACGTGAATTTGTAAGAACTAATTTGTCTAATGTTCGGTAACAAAGGCAAAGCGTCTGTGCTGTGAATTAATATAGCATCAATCACTGACTAACTGCTTCAGCACATGTAATGAGAATATTCTCAGGCCAACCCCATGGTCTGCACAGACAGCTGGGGAGATAATAACCCGAATGGAATTTTTATTTTAATGCAACTCCCATCTTCAAAGCAAGAAAGAACCTAGGGAGACTACCCTTGGTGTGTATGTTATGTGTATATATATAATTTTTTTAATATATCTATATATAACAGCCCTTCAGAAAAAGCTTAGAATAAAACTATTTATTTCAAAAAGTAACGCCTGGTACTTAGAAATACATTCAGTTAATTGTAAGGTTCCTGGCTGAATAGCCCTCTTCTTTTAATACTCTCTGAGTTGTTTTACCTTCTCTCCAGTGGATGTCTTTAATGATGTAGTTAGCTCATTTTATTATAATTTTAGTTTATATAAAAATAAAGAAAGCTTGAAAGGAGTTTAATATCTAGAAGAGGGGTTTTTTTCTCCCCTTCATTTACTGATCACATTAAGGGCAGACAGAGAAACGTATTTTAATGCTTTTGCATTAAACATCATTGCAATTTGAGAAACACATCCACTAGTATTTCTTTAAGAAGGACATTTACTGCTTGCATGGTAACAACCTCCCATTGTTTTCAAAACAGAAAAAAAAGCAAATACATTTTTTGACATTAAAAAAAATTGAAAAATCATTGCCAATCAAAACTGCATCTAGTCTAGGATCCCCTGGAACAATCAGTGGGTACACTGGGCAACTCACTGTACTGCCACCACTGGAAAGAATGAATTCTCTGTGTAAAAAGATTTATCAGGGAGAGTGTAGGAGTGGCAGAGAAGCCCAAAGAAGAACCAAAAAATATCAAAGAATGAATGAGAAGACAGGCCTTTATTACAAAGGTGAAAATGAATATGCCTTTTACAATTAAAAGGTTCACTGCACTCCGCATACTGATTGCATGCTCCAGCACAACATGCCCAGACTACTTGATCTTCAGCACTCCCAGCTTGAGAAGGCCGCAGTGAAGCAATGAGAGTATTTTTCCGCATATTGATAACGAGGAGGAAGACAGCCCTTCTCAAGTCAGACATGCCAAAGAATGAGTTGTTGCAAGTCATTACCAAAGCACTCTCATCACCCCCCCCCGCCACTGCCAATTTACGTTATTACTCTGTTAAGTATTTTTCTGCCTTCAGCAGCGTATGATAGCCTTAGAAACATCAAGAATACGTCCTAGATCAAACTGTAGGCTTTCAAGAGTGAAGGGCATGCTGCCATCCAGTCTAAACAGCCTGGTATTTCACCCATCTTGTACTGCACACATTGTTAGGCACAGGTCTCAAATAACACCAAAAAAAAAAAAAAAAAAAAAATTAAAAACTCTAAGTTCAAGGCAAGTTTAAGACCGTAGTGTCCTCTTTGACAGACAAGCCCTGCACTGCCACAACTGTGTCTCGAAGCCACCGTGACCCCTGGGAAACAACAGGAGGGAGTGAACCATGGCCTAGTGTTTCTGATCAGAACAGTTCTGTGGAAATACTATGAAGCAACATTTCAGAAAAAAATATGCTATACCGTAACACTGGGAGATAGTATTTAGAGTGGCCTGAAACAGAAAACTGAATTCCAGCTGCCTTTGTCAAAGCAACAGAGGAGCTGAGGGGGAGCCATGGCTGCCCAAATTAGCGTACAAAGACAACACCTCTGTCATGATTTAACCCCAGCCAGCAACTAAGCCCCATGCAGCTGCTTGCTCACCTCCCCCTCCCAGTGGGATGGGGGAGAGAATCAGAAGGGTAAAAGTGAGGAAACTCACGGGCTGAGATAAAGACAGTTTAATAGGTAAAGCAAAGGCTGCACACACAAGCAAAGCAAACCAAGGAATTCATTCCCCACTTCCCATGGGCAGGCAGGTGTTCAGCCATCTCCAGGAAAGCAGGGCTCCATCACAGGTAATGGTGACTTCGGAAGACAAATGCCATCACTCTGACTGTCTCCCCTTCCTTCTTCCCCCAGCTTTATATGCTAAGCATGACATCATATGGTCTGGAATAGCCCTTGGGTCACTTGGGATCAGCTGTCCTGGCTGTGTCCCCTCCCAACTCCTTGTGCCCCCCCAGCCTCCTCACTGGTGGGGTGGGGTGAGAAGCAGAAAAGGCCTTGGCGCTGTGTAAGCACTGCTCAGCAGTAACAAAAACATCCCTGTGTTATCAACACTGTTTCCAGCACAAATCCAAAACATAGCCCCCTACTAGCTACTATGAAGAAAATTAACTGTACCCCAGCCAAAACCAGCACAACGTCTTTGTTTTTTAGCAAAAAAAGGATGAGCTGCAGCCATCTTCCCCCAACAGGCTTCAGTGTAACTCCTGGGAAAGGCTGAGGTTTGTGCTCCTGTGGGCAAGGCACACTGGAACCAACTGAAAGTGAAATTTCATTTAAACTCCTAGAGATAAANAAAAGTATGTGCATATAGGAATAGCCACATGACATTCTGACCAAGCAGGACACCACCGTACTGGTTAAATTAAACACTGATTAAACTGAACACAGAGAAGAAAAGAATTTGTATTATTTAGCTGTGGAGCAATTACTTACATGACAAGATCAATGAGGAACTATTAAACATGTACCTGAAATGCCCCTTTACCATTTGCATGTTACATAAAAAACATTTTTGACCATTTTTATACATATGAAGTATTAAGCCTTCAGTTAGATAATGTACATATACACTGTTTTTATCGCTGGAGGAAGTAGGTCCTATAGCTTCAATCTCAATTAACAGAGAACATAAGCCTCTTTTACTCAAGACATACAATAAGCAGTCCATAGCATCAGTCCAGGATGAGTCCCAGGAAGGAACTGTGATTTAAATAAAGAATTCTTTCCATTACTGTGGTGGAGGAAGGAAGTAATTTACTGCAGCTAAATAGAGACTGCAGTATATTTCCCTTTTCTTTTAGTAGCTGGTAGGTTGAGGCAGGTGCAGGGAAAAAAGGCTGCATATCACAACAGCCCCTCTTCTTCTGCCCAGCTGGAAGGAGAGCTACATGCAGCCTTTCTCAGCCCACACTGCAATTCCCAGGACAAGAAAAAGGAGTAGGAAGATTCTGTCTCCCTGGTCTTATAAAATGGTGTCCCTGGAGCTCTTTTGCAATTTGGTTCCTGATGAAAACAAACAAACAAAAAAATACCAATGACTCAGGAGGGAATCTCTGCATTGCATACTGAAGAACTTTCTCTCCTTAAGTGTCCTACATTGTTTCAATCCTTTTATAGATAAAAAAATTTTCAAAGGGAATATGATTTATTATTTATTTAAAGGTATAAACAAGAAAAAGAGACTGTTATTCACTTCTAGTGTATCTTGCATCAGTTAAGCGACAACAATTTGGAAAATTATGATGGTGATCGAATGGCAGCTAATATTGTTTGTATAACTTTCCCTGTCAGTATCCTATAAAGCATGTTGTACTCTTGACACCACCTTCAGACTATTTCTACAAGTCTACTCATGAAAAATCATAAACCATTAAATACCATGCACTACTGGCAGTGAATACATACATGCATTTTGTTAATTTATGGCACATTTCACACATACAAAGAGAATAAAATCAGGAATAATTATTTCATGTTAATAAAAAAATAATCACTGCAAGTGCACACAGATTGTGCTTTTGTATGCTACTTGCTTGTGGAAAAATTATAGATAAGATTACATTGTCATAATTTTTATGGGGAAACAGTATTTAACAGCCTTAATCAAAAGTGGGTATACCAACATTCCCAATGACTATCGATGTGAAAAAGGAAGTCACACATTCAGACATTCTAAATCATCAATGATTTATCTTCTGCTGTTGTTGGATTTTTTTGTTTTGTTTTGGGAGATTGGGTGGTTTGGGGGTCAGCTGAGTGTGTGGAATTAAATCCAACACCTAATCTGGTAAATTATCTATGGTGCGCAAGGCAGACACCATCCATTATGTACCATCAGTGAGTGACAGTATGAATAGCAGTCTTTGCCAGTTAAAGCCGCGATAAGACCTGGATTCTGAGAGAAGTTCCTGCTCCAGAGTGATCTCTATTGTTCTAGCCATCAGTTTTGGCAGTAAGACTGATTCAGAGATAAGACAGCAATAGTGCTGGAGTTTTACATAGAAAAATATCAGGAAATAATCAGTTCATCTGCATTTAGAAGGACATCTATCAAGTTGATTTTTATTTTCATAAGACCCAGTGCCATGTTTTTAAAATGACTAACTTAAATATAGAGAATTTCTTAAGAGTCAGAATCTGATCCAAGGCAGAATTATTCTATGTTCAGTATTTGCATCCCCACGAGTGACTATTTGCATGAGTAACTGTCTGGTAACAGCCCCCATTCTCAATCTAGCCTCCTTTATAACTTCCTTGCTGCTGATGGGCACCTTTGCTGAAGTTCAAGTAGCAGTTGGCTACTAACCCAACTTTCTGCCAGCCTGAACACTAAGCCTGCATATTTCTCTCCAGTAAGGTTGAGCTGGACGCCCCGAATGCCAGATGCCCAGGCGTCCAAGAAGGCCAACGGCATCCTGGCCTGTATCAGAAACAGTGTGGCCAGCAGGAGCAGGGAAGTGATCGTCCCCCTGTACTCGGCACTGGTTGCACCTTGAGTACTGTGTTCAGTTTTGGGCCCCTCACTACAGGAAAGACACGGAGGCGCTGGAGCGTGTCCAGAGAAGGGCAACGAAGCTGGTGAAGGGTCTAGAGAACAAGTCTTATGAGAAGCGGCTGAGGAAACTGGGGTTATATAGCCTGGAGAAAAGGAGGCTGAGGGTACACCTTATCGCTCTCTACAGCTACCTGAAAGGAGGTTGTAGTGAAGTGGGTGCTGGTCTCTTCTGTCAGGTGGCTGGTGATAGGATGAGAGAAAATGGCCAGGGGAGGTTTAGATTGGATGTTAAGAAAAACTTCTTTACTGAAAGGGTTGTCAGGCATTGGAACAGGCTGCCCAGGGAAGTGGTGGAGTCATCATCCCTGGAGGTATTCAAAAGGCACGTACACAGGGCACTTCAGGACATGGTTTAGTGGGCATGGTTGATGGTTGGACTCGATGATCGTAAAGGTCTTTTCCAACCTAGATGATTCTATGATTCTATGCTAGGCAGGACCACAACCCGCACCCACCTTCCCAGGACACCCGGGGGGGTTCTGGCTGTTCCCCTCGCAGAGGAGGGGTGGAGCGTGGACCTTCAGCACCATGGACAGCGCCAGGCGCCCCACAGGGGCTAGGCAGGGCCACAGGCTGGCCACCAGCCCAAGGGCATATACCCACACCCGGGGGGAGCTCAACCTCCCATTGACATCCGTGGCACACAGTATGACCGGAGTTATTTTTAGAACAAACAAACACAAAGAGATAGGCTTCCTGAGCTCTTTTTGAAACAGCTGCTGAAACGGTAGCTTAAATGACCCAAGGTACTTAATTTCCATGAGTTTTCAATGGGCTTTCCATAAGCTCCCTCCACCGCAGACTATTCGGGAAAATAAATAACTGTGGGGCAATGGACAGAGTCCTGGAATTAATTCAAGAATTGTTAAGTGATAGGAAACAATGACTAATGGCAAATGGCTGCCCCTCAAAATGAAGAAAACATAAGAGTGAATGCTCCTGGGGCTGCTGTTGAGATGAGCACTAATGACTTGGAAATGGAACTGCGCAGCAATTTAGGAACTGTGGCGGCGTGAGTTTATTCAGTTTTAAGTAAATGCTGGAAAGTTTTACAATGACTATCTTCAAATAGCCAAAGAATTACAAAGATACTACAAGTAGCAAAATGAAAGTTAATTGGGAAAAACGAGGCTAAACATGAGGAAGCAGATCTCACTGTACACTATGGGACTGTGATATAGTTTTTTCAAAGGGAAAAAATGAAAAGTGGGCAAGTTTTTTGCAGATATGCCATAAAACAAGCAGTCACTCAATTTGCCTCTGGATATACCAAGTATAGCAACTACCCTTTTTTTGTTTTCTAGTAAATATGTAAGAGAAAGCATCTGTCACAATGCCTGACTAAATTTAGCTTAAACCGACACCAGGTGATGCAAATTAGAAAAAAAAGTCCATGAACAGTCTACATAATTCCCACAGTGTATCACATACTGATTACCAGGCACAAAAGATCTGTTGAAAAGACTGAAGGACCATAAATTTCATTTGGTTTAGATTTATCATTATTCTACAGTCATTAACTTAGAAATAAAATTCTTCAGAAGACAGATTACGTATTCTTTTTCTTTTACAAATTTCTTTGCATCATGAGCATAAAACAACAAAAGAATTTTGGCTATGGAAACCAGTAGAGGGATCTAAAATTAAACAATATAGGCCCTAGATCATACAACAGGTAAATTTTAATGTCCATTAGTGTGTCCAGTTAAAAAATATAAGGGGGGGGNNNGGGGGGAACACAGATAAATAATTGATTGGTTCTAAGGCTGAACCAATAAATACTAGGGAATAAAAGAAATAAAGCTCAGAACTTTATAGCACCCACAATTATATGCAACTTAAAGGGAATTTCATACAGGTATTCATAATTAGGTAGGATATATTAAAATCTGATCAGGTTCCTCTCTTTTCTCTACCACATAAAATAAAAGGCGTTTTAAATGAAAGAACAGTAAATGCAGAAACAATATAAAGAAACATTTTTTTTACATAGGCAATGGAACTGGCTGACAGATCAAGTCATCAAGATAAAAACCATAGCTACATTTTTAAAAAGAACTGAATAATTTTATGACTGCTAATAACATTTGTAGCTATGCAAGCTAAGATAATAAGGGTAATCAAATCTCATGCTTCAGGGTGTAAGACAATGAACTTCAAGGTTTAGAAAGAAATGTGCAGTGTCACACAAATAGATAAAATGCATTAGTGATTTGGGAAGAGATTTACCTTCTTTTAAAATATCAAGAAATAGCCACTGCCAGAGGCACGACACCAGACTACAGAGACCTGAGGTCTGATCTGCTGTAACAAATCCTATGTTATTATGAGTTTGGCTTTGATAGACAATAGATTCTCCTGAGTTTTACGGAGCTGAATTCAAATTAAAAGCACATGTTCTATGAAAGCATAGCTGGGAGGAAGGACCTGAAGGACAGAACTGTTAGCCAGTAATTAAGAGTTCGGTACTGTGCTTTCTGGCAGCAATTATTTTAACATAATTCTTAACAGAGTCTATTAAAGAGGAAATGCCAATTAACAATAGCTTATTGCACAGCCAAACAATGACTACCGATATAATTTACTACCATAAACTACACAGAGAATTAACTGTTTAAAACAAGATTGGATGTTTAATTAAAAATGGGGGAGAGGGAGGAGAATCTACTGTACTTAATATGCACAAGTCCGATGAAACTTCAGTTCCTACACAGAGAGCTCAATTCAGAGTCATGTTAAACCATCCAGGCTATGCGTATTATTTGAAGACACCTTTCAAATTAGAGTGAAATGATGAGGTTTTGCATAAGTTTCTTCAGATTACCTGTTCACACTTGCCAACCAGCCAGTTACCCATTTGGAGACAGAGAAATCTGTGGGCACACTGTTACTCCCACGTTTCACATCAACACGAAGGAGGCCAAAAGAAGAGGCAAGAAGGAGCCCTCAAGAAGAGGCAAGAAGGAGCCCTCATCCCAGCAAAACAAAGCGCAACTAATCTGGGCCCATATATAGAAGACAATTTGCTGTTCTAGGGTTTTCTAGCAATGCTGCAAATGACTTCCCTGAATTACTGACCTTGCTCTTCCAGTCCAGTCCCTCATCCAGTTGTTCCATCAAAATGGAATACAGGTAACACAGAAAACACGCAGCCAGTGTTGTGTAAAGAAAACCTACAGTCAGGAAGGCTGTCTTCTACAACAAAACCCTCCAAAAGAGGTTAATAGTGTGCTTTTTTAAAGCTTCTAAAACTAAAATAAGAACTGCATGTTTAGCATAGATCTGCTAGTTGTCTCTCCACCTTAGTTCTGACAAATAAGAAGTAACCTCTGCATATTCTTACCTTACAGAAAAGGATGGCAGCAGGAGGAAGAGAATTACCTTTAGGCTGGAGATTTAGAGGGCCTGCACTGCAGTCTATCCCATTAAGCTGATAAAACATACCATCAGAGAAACCTGGTATGCAATGGCATTGATGCACTTAAGACAGATGAAAAGAAAAAATGTGAGGTTCACAGCCATAAGAGCTGCACTGTTCTGCAGTCAAGATCTTCAGCTATGTGGAAACACAGTTTGGCAGTATTATCACCTAAAAGGTTGCAGTTCCCCATAAGACGATAGAAAGGAAGGAAGAAAAAGAAAAAATTATGCTCCTGCTTTACCCCTAGAGGGTGGAACAAAATTGGAATGAGAGGTTGTTTGTTTTTTTTAATGTTTTGGTAACATGAGAGTTAGAGACCATCTGCAGACTGGTTTCTCCATGAACTTTTGAGTGCAAGTCTGATGATCTCACGAATTTTTACTTTGTTATACAGCCTCTTGCTTTCTCAACTTCTAATTTTAAGCCATATTTAGGGATGGAAACATAGAATCTAATTCTTTGGCTCCCTGTATTGAATCTGAGAATTAATTATCTCTTGCCTCAATAAATTAGAAGACAATCTTTGCTTTTAAAAAGATAACTCAACTGTGCTTTGGCTGTCTACCTCAGAGTGAGCTCATGCTTCCCAAAGCCTCAGGTCACATGTAGCACTGCAGAAGATGGTATATATTTATTGATGAACCGCTTGATTGATCTGTTTTCAATTTTAGATGGGTTTAGCCTTCCTCTGGAGAAAAACTGCTTTTTTTTTTTTTTTTTCCTTTAGACACATTGGCAGTGGATCTTTAGCATAGTTAACTGCCATAAATAGGAGTGAAAAATTATTAAACCTGAACTGGGAACTAAATAATGGTTATAAAGCATCTTAGGTATCTGATTTGATTGCTACAGAAATCAAGTGAGTACGTACCTGACCTCAGCTTCTCAGATGACGTATTAATTCCTTTCTCATAAATTATTATTCTACCTAGTAGGTTAACAAACATATTACTGAAAAAAAGCACAGTGAAAAGATTCTTTAGATTTTTCACTTTTAAAATAGCATTACAAATTTTTCTTTTATTTCAAAGTAATTACTGGTGTTAAGCTCTGGCAACATGTATAATAAGTGAAAGGCCTAGGAGTTTCTTCCAGATCTAAGGTTTTCTGATATTTTTTCTAACTAGACTGTGTCCAGATACTTAGAATTTTGTAAAACTGTTCTTTTCATCAAAACTTTCCAAAAGGGTTGTCTGACTCAGTTTCTGGTTCAAAACCTACTGTTTTTCCTGAGAAGATGCATTTCTGGAATATAACATAATCAACATAAGCAGTGTTCAGGAGATTCAGCTATTAGACTTGCTCCACAACTCTCTGTTACATGTATAAATAAAGCTTATAACACTTTTGCTACTATTCAGTAACGAGCATGTAAGATGTTATAAAAATAGGTATCAGACAACTATAGGCTTACAACAAACATTAAGATGCTACCACTATATGCACAGTGAACTAGATATTCTATCTGTGTAACAACACCCAGCCTAGACACCCTGTACACTGGTGTGAACATCGTAGATTGTTAAGAACACAGGTACAGACCTTCTCTCTCTGTTTTAAATTGAACTGTTGCTCCTAATGAGCTCTAAATTTTGCTGAAATATAGACTATGACACAAACAACTAAACAGAGCAGCAAGCCTTCTCCTAAGAATAGATGGACCTCTAAGCTAGGATTATTCAAATTATTTTATTTATGACAGCTCTTATTTACATTTTCTTGTATGCCTGTCTAGAAAAATGTTTTAAAACTTGAGTCAGCAAACCCTAACCTGGAAATCCAGTTCTCCACAAGACAAAGACTAATGGAAATCAGACAGGTTTTTTTTCTGGCAGTGTAGTATGAGTGCTGAAAGGATGCATCTGACTAAGCAATTAAAATAGCACTGGGCTATTCAGAAAAAGCCATTCTGACCAGAGATAATACAAGTCAAAAATAAGCTTTTCAAAGCATTCTTAGAGATTTATGTGCTGTAGTTAAGAAAATGCTTCTTTGGAGATTTGGCTAACATAAATATATTACTCTTTGGCACCAAACCTTTCACTCCTCCTGCAAGAGCCCATCCCTCTTGGACTGTAAAAAGCATCAGAAGACACTCTGTATTCAAAAGCCAGTTTTTATCTCTGAAAACCCATTGTATGCTTCCTTCTAAAAACAAGTTGCTCCTACTTCAGTGTTTTGCTTTTAAATACGCAGCTGTGTCCATTATGTCCACCAAATAATACCTGAACTATTCTAGCTATAGGTACAGGCGACAAAGCTCTATTTTCTCAAGTGTCCACTGCCCATCTTCTAATTACGTATTACAGCATTTGCTTGATAGTAGCATAGATAAGAGCATAGAGGTGATCTATTGAACATTTTCCATTTCATTAAACTTGACCAACAAGCTGCTTTTTGTCTATAGCAAACGACTTTCCACTCATATCACAGTGCAGAGGAACTCACGTGTCCCCTTCCTTCACTCAGACACTGGAACTTCCAAGACATGAAGACCCCGAAGCATTAGGAATCTCTTGGCAGGGGGAGGCTTCAGTAGGCATTGCGTACTAGCTTGCTTACACTGTCCAGAGATGGCAGAGTAGCCAGCTGGGAAGCAGCTATAGAAGTGAGATATTTTGTGATATCCTCAATGAAAACAAAAGATTAGACTTGAGATCAGGTAATTCAGCTCAGTTACTCTAACAAACATAATGCGTATGTTTTTTATGTTTTTCCTTAAAGCCAGTTCTTAGAATTGAACCTTATGTCGTGGTTTAACCCCAGCCAGCAACTAAGCACCACGCAGCCGCTCACCCACTCCCCCCCCACACCCAGTGGGATGGGGGAGAAAATCGGGAAAAGAAGTAAAACTCGTTGGTTGAGATAAGAACAGTTTAATAGAACAGAAAAGAAGAAACTAATAATAATAATGACAACCCTAAAAAAATGACAACAGTAATAATAAAAGGGTTGGAATATACAAGTGATGCACAACGCAATTGCTCACCACCCGCTGACGGACGCACCCGGAAGTCCCCCAGCGTCGATGCACCCNGCTGGCTGGGCATCAAAGGCTGAAAAGCCTTGACTTTAGACTGAACATTACTTAGCAACAACTGAAAACATCAGTGCGTTATCAACATTCTTCTCTTACCTAGCTCAAAAACATAGCACTGTACCAGCTACTAGGAAGACAATTAACTCTATCCCAGCTGAAACCAGGACACCTTAAAAGACACACGATCTCTTTCAAACCCCTACAGGAAAACAGTGTATGTTACTCTAACTTGGCAAATTCCCA
>VYZV01021746.1:16610-28447 GCA_013401275.1 Pandion haliaetus | reverse complement strand
ATCTGTTATCCCAGAGGCACTACCACTATTGATGATTGGCTCAGCCTTGGCCAGCAGCTGGTCTGTCTTGGAGCCTGCTGGCATTGGCTCTGTCGGACATAGGGAAAGCTTCTAGCAGCTTCTCACAGAAGCTACACCTGTAGCAGCACCCCAGCACCACCCCGCGCCTGCCAAAACCTTGCCACACAAACCAAATACTGGCAGATCCGAAAGTACGATAGAAACACCTGGCTAAAATGCTGAAAGCCCTCTACCAGCCATTGTGTAGTAGGAGCAATTAAACTCAAAGGAAGAGAAGGCATTCATAATGAAGACACTGTGTAAAATTGGGAATTGGTGAGCCATACAACTTCTTGTGGCTCACGTGAATGTTCCTGCTGGCAACATTTGCATTATTTTCCCAGTCTTGTTCCCTATTTTCCCTTAGTTGATTCCTTGAACTTCTCTGGAAGAATCATTCTGAATTTACCTTAAATGTAATGCATGTGAATGTTTGAATCCTGTAACAGAAATTATATAACCAAGCCTTTTGCTCTCCTTTTTCTTTTTTTTTCCTAGTCCAGCTTTGGAAAATGAGCAAGGACAGAGAAGCTTTGAAAAAAACAGCTTAATTTGTACAGAGATCATAAGAGCTTTGTGCTGGGCTTCTACAGGTTATGACACAAGGAGATCCTGGCCTAGTGCTGGGGCAATAAAAATATTGAAAGTATCATAAACTTCATTAGCTGAATCTCTCCTATGTATCACAGCTTGCATAAAACAGGAGAAAAGCAAGAAGCTAGAGCTGGCCCTTAAAAGGCTCTCCTATCTCTCCTGTGCTGAAATTGTCAGGTCCAAAGACTGACTCTGACCCAGTTCATTTAGCGGAGAAAGCTACAGTCTAGGAGCAACATGCAGACCTTCACAGGTGCATTTTTTAAAATGAAAAGAACAGAAAGAAAAAGAAAAAAAAAGGAGAAAAAGGAAAAGAAAAAAAGGGCGAAAAAAAAAGAAAAAGAAAGAAAAAGAAAACAAAATAGAAAAAGGAAAAAAAAAGACAAGAAATAGAAAAAGAAAAAGAGAAAAAAAGAAAAAAGGAAAACAAAAAGAAAGAGAGAAAGAAAAAGAAAGAGAAAATGAAAAAAGAAAGAAAAAGAAAAAGAAACGTTTAAGAACTGAATCTCTACTTAAATTCACAGCAGGCAATGATTTACCATGGTTTAATAATGTGTGACCAAGATATAACCACAGATAACCGCTGATAATATAGTCACAAAATGTATAATCTCTATCATTTATTCAATACCAGTGGCAGGTAGTTCATTGCAGTTTTTGCAAGACTAATGATACAAAAAATAATAAACATAATTAAAAAAAAAAGGAAAAAGAAGTGATTATTGTAAACCACTTATCAGTTATCACAAAATATACCGATTCATTAGGATTCTGCATATTTAGAAAAAATACTGTAGCAGAGCAATATCTATTTTGTGTTGTTTTAAAAGCTATGCAATGTGCCTAATAAAAATTCTTTGCAAAAATATATAGCATTAATTCCAAATTTCTGTAATTAAAATATGCTTATTCTAAAAGGAGTACCATTAATTCTAGCTCTGACTAGTATGTTATATAATTAATAATGAGTCTTTTTTTCTTTAGCACTTATTAGAAGGATGAAATACAAATATCTTGCAGATCAGCTTCTGCCAAAGCTGAAGAAATAAATGCAATATATGCAGTCACATTCTGCTTCCTCTGAGGTCCTTGATCACTGAATTGTACTTATTTCCAGTTCAGAAGAACAGGCCTATTATCCTGTCTTAGGATCTATGCATTCCAACTCCATCCTCCTTGCATCAAAAGGCCATTAGACTATACAGAAACTTTTCAGAAGCTAAATCTCCATTAGGAGTAGCATGGTGCAATAGGAGTGTATCTCCAAGGAAAAACAGTTGGTGTGGGAACCGTACAGCCATGCCATATGCATTATGGGCAGTTGCATCAGACCAGGACCAAATATATCCTGCAGATTGAACTACTGTTATTTAAGACTGATATACATTGGTTGTGCATATTCTGATTGACTTTTTCTTTTTTTTTTTTTCCTAAAGGAATCTCATCCATGTGCTCTGAGACTGCTTGGTGACACTAAACTAAGCTTGATACATGGGGATAATAAAAAGATTAATTTCAACAGTGTTGTCAAGTAAAATGCTGATACAGGCACAGCCTGACTAGTTCCTGTATCAGGATCAAAGCCAGCAAGACCATACCAGAACACATGTGGAATGCCACTTCCAGCCTGCTCAAAAACTGAACAGTAGTATGGACAGCAGAGGTATAGTACATAATGCTTCTCTTTTCACTGAAAATCAGTCCTGGCTGTAATAGTTTTGCAAACTCAGCTAGTGATTCCATATTCATACATAAAACTGAAGCAGCAAGCAATTACACCAGGTCATCTCGTAAGCGTCCTACCCCAGCGCAGAACCCATCACACCCAAATAATTCCTGAAAGATGTTTTTCTAACTTGTTCTTACTTGTTTTGGATTTCATGAATCCTGGAGGACATCTTACCAAATGCAGTGCTAATATAATGTTTATCTAAAGCTGCCTCTATGCATTGAGACATGCACAGCATTTATTAGTGCACTTTCATGTAAGGTGAGACTTCACATACTTCACACCAGACATGGTTACATTCATGGTGGTAGGTAGCTTCTAACATGATTTTTTACTTATCCAGATGGAAGATGGCATATAAATATAATCTTTATTTTGTTCTGGCACAACAGTATTTAAAAGAAGGACAAGACTAGAGTTATAGAAAATTGTATCTTTGCAATACATATTGGTTTTGAAAATCCTGTAGCAACTTTATCTTGCTCTGTTAGATTTTACAGGGCATTTTTTTGTAAAACTATGTGTTACACAATCAAGACAGAATACCATTGGGGAAAAAAAAAAGAAAGAAAAAAATGTTACGGACAAGCAGCAATGCTTACTATGATATTGGTAATATTATTTATCTTCACCATTGAAAAATGGTGAGTCTTTGCAAAATTATGAATGATTCTGTAGCATTATGTCAGAGAATTGTTACTGGTCAGGATTCTTTTTCTACAGTAAAGAGGTATGAGTCATTCTGTTGTGCTGGTTTCTCAGATTCCCCTCTTACCTGATAACAGGCCAGCTAGTTTCAGCTAAGTCTGATAAAAAGTTTAATGTTGCAAAAAAGTGCTGAAGTCTCATTGATTTCATGTGAATACATAGATATGTGAAGTGATAGATGCAAAATGCTGTCCCTTCTGAGAAACACTCACTATTACTACAACCTCATCGTTACAAACCACACAGTCTGTGTCTCGGACAGCCATGGGGAACTTTTTGTTGTTGTTGCTTTTGTTGTTGTTGTGCTTTCTGAGCTTGTGGAATGTATTTGCCTCATGTTCCCAACCTTTTATCCAGAGAAACTTTTCTATGTGAAGGCTGATCTTCTCAGGGAATCTCATGATTCCACCAGATTTCAAACAAACAGAAAGAATAAAACCCCAACAACTGATGATAAATCAAAAGTGATCACAACTTTATATGTTCTTGGCATAAAATCACAAACTGCATTCATAGAGTCACATATTTTAAGAGTTGTTTTTACTAGGATCATCTATTTTGAAAGTGTGATAGGCTATAGAACTTCAACCTAATATTTAATACTTCATGCTCAGCAATTCTCACTGAAAAAAAAACACATTTACAAAAAAGATACTCAATAATCATTTATTTTTGAATACAAATGATTGATAATTTGCCTCATTTTATAAAATGAACTGAAGATTAATCATATAGACATCTCTTCTGTTTAATATTTCCCCAACATAAACATCCAGCCAACAAATCTTTTAGATATAGCATGCTGATACATTACAGCTGATACTGCAGCTGGTGGACCAAATTCACGGTTTGCGTAAGAGAATGTAACTCCACTGCACTGAATTAAACTATACCTGAGCTACCAAGAACTAGAAGTATCAGAAATCAGAGGACTTGTTACAGAGAGGCTTTTAGTTCACTGTCTGAATATATGCGGAACTGTGTTGGGCTTTTGTTTTAGTGTGTTCAGACATCAATCTAGAAACCAAAAATAGACTCTTCTGAGAAAAAAAAGATATGGACATTCACTATAGATTCCTTGGAAGCTAATGATTTCAATTCACCTCTTGGTGTTAGATATAGAATATGTAATACACTACATGGCATTATTCTCCTGTATGCTAAATTATAGATTAACCCATGGAAATTTGTTCAGCTGTTTAGTAGAAAGTAGATCTAGACACACATGTCAAGATTTAAAACAATTTATTAACACAGCTACTGTTGCAGATTTCTGTAGCCTTATGTTAAACTCTGATACCAGAAACGTTGGTAGTTCTCAGAAACAAAAAATAAATAAAACCTTAAGAACTATTCAGTTACAGAGATTGGATTATATTAGTCCCCCTTTCATGCTTCTGACCACTGTGGAATCTTCTCAGGGTCAAAAGGGTTTTTTTGGCTGGTGAAAGAGGTTATGTGTAGCCAGGCTGACTGTCTCCCAGCACTTCCCATCTGCACTGAACGTGCCCACTAACAGGTTTGAAATGACAGTACATTTGTCCTCCGGCAAAGATTAGGTAGAGCTGTGGCAGATTTCTGCTTCTCTCACACAAAAAGTTTTAAACTGGATGGTTTTCAGGAAGAAAGGGCTTTTATGACCTTCTTATTGTCTGCAGAATGCCAGAAGCTTTTCAAAGTAATAGCAACCTGTGTAAAAGAGTGTATGAACTAAACTGAGCTTTTATTGTGTCCAACACAGTCACATTCCCCTTAACTTTCTGTACATAAGCTTTCCAACTGCTTTGCTACTAAAAAGTGTCATCAAGCAATGTTTTGCAAAAAGAAATTCTTCTGCTGTATTGAACTGTCAGGAACTCAATTAAATACATGTGTGTGTGTGTGGTGGGGGAGGGTATAAGCAAAGAACAGTTAAGCTTTCCAAATTAGAAAAATTTGCTTTGTATGCTACAGTCTTTCTGAAAAAAAAAACCAACCCAAAAACCAAAAAAAAACCTACCACATTTTTACATCATTTTTCTTTTAAAATATTTTACTTTTAATTGACAGAGAATTTACTGAGACTGTATTTCAAAGACAAGGGATCTCCCTTTATGGGTCATTGCTAAGCCTTGTTTAAAAGGAAGCTCGTGGCCTGATTGCGTCAGTTCTTCAGAGCCTCGTTGAGGCTCAATTTTCTGCGCTGCTGGGCTCTCCAGACTTCTGGTGAGGTTTATAAGAGATGAACACAGGCGGCAGTAATGAAAATTGGACTCCAAATATCTCCAGTGGGGATTGGCAAAAATATTCAGAATTCATGTTTGGAGACACGGGGCTTCCTGATACAGGAAAGATTTTAGTTCATCAGCCACCTTTTTTCTCCAAAAGATGGTTTAATTCAGAGGGAACTCTGAATATGTTTTCACATGAGGCTCAGACTCAGAAGTGCTCTCTGTTCCTGATCACGCTGTCTGGTGCAGAAACATTTGGCAATATTAAAGCAATATCAAAATGGTCTTGCCTGTGAAAATGGCACAGTATATCCCAAAAAGGAAATAGCCCGGAGTCTGGAAATGGTGACGGTTTGCTTGCTTGCCACAGGAAACTACTGGCACATCTATGCGTTGTCAGGCCACAGTGTCTGCAGGTCCAGGCAATGTGGCAGAACCATATGAGTACGTTGTTGTCACTACTAGCCCTGGGTTAAATATCCAGCTTGAAAGTCAAGCTTAATTTCAATTTGAGGCTATAAATCAGCCCCTGGAGAAGACTGTGAACATTAGTGAACTTTGTTCAGAAAGTTGTCTGCACATGTGTTAAAGAGTAACTGTTGAGTTGATTATAGTTTTGTTATGCCAGTCTTTCCCCTGGAATCTCAAAGTAATGCTCCAGGTCCTTGCTCTAATCACAAGCTTATGAAATTTAGCGAATGTTTCTGAAATGGCTTCTCTGTGTATTGAATGTCACTACTTCACTGCAGAGGTTCCTGATTTATACATCGATGGAATTTATTATTGTTGTTGTTATAGTGACCTTGTATGAATTTTTGATCCATCATATTGAAAGCTAGATTGCAAAATGCAATGACAAGTACCCCCTACTGCATAAAAAGTCAAATGTGTTCTTGAAAAGTACTATGTACATAGAATGAGTCTAGGGAATTGACCAGCCCTTTTTGTTTGTATTTGTCATCTAGCAGGTTCAGCCCCTGAAGAGAATTGCCTCTGGACTCTAAAACTGGAATTAAGATGCATTTGACTTAAAAGCTGAAAAAGCTGCATACCTATATTATTTCTTTATTTGAAATAGTTACAATTCTTGCTTGAATAGTAGATCCACTTTTCATGGCCAAAATTCTAAACAATGTGGAAAAACAAGATAAGTCTCAGAGAAAAGCCTTACAAATGACTAATGGATTAAACATGCCTCATCAGGAGACATTCAAGGTACTTGATCTATTCAGCTTATAAATAGGGGTGACATGACCACAGTTTATAAATATATTTCTTATAAATGTGAGAAACAGAATTTGAATAAAAGACATGAACAGACAAAACAATAGTAAGATTGAGTGTCTGTAAGTTAAAGCTAGAGAAATTTGAACTATAAATAAAGCTAAGGTTTAACAGGAAATGTAATGAACAATATGTGGGAATGACATGTCAAGGGTTATGCTAGGTTTTTCATCACTACAAATGTTTAAATCAAGGAGTTACCTCAACACTGGAAGAGGTTGTCAAGAGAGGCCATAGAATCTCCATCTTCAGAGATACTTGAAATGTGACTGGATATGACCCTGAACAACCTTATCTAACTCTGAAGTTGTCTCTAACTTGAAAGTTGGCCTTGGTTTGAGTCAGAGGTGCCTTCCATCACAGGAAATGTCTGATATTTGAAACTTCATACAAGCTTCAGCTTCATCTCGCTCTTCATATGTCAAAGGACTTGTAGGTCAACACAGGAATTATGACCTTCAAAAACAACAATGCCTGGGAAAGGAAATACCGAATCCTGTCTTTTATGATACTTCTACCGGGGTGGCTTTTTCCTCTTGTCTCCCCTTCATTGCTTTCCCATCTAAGCAGCTCTGATTCTTTTGTACTGTCATTTGCTATCTACACAGCACAAAACTGAAATAAAAGAAGCACTAATAAATGCTAAAAGAACTACTCAGCTTAGCAAATTGGCTCTACATAAGGTCAAAGCAAAGGCCTTTCTGAAATCCCTTCACTATTTGTTCCTGAACACCAGCAAATAGCATTACAAAAGGCCTGGGCTTAAGACTGTTGCCTTGACTAACCTGGCTGAGCAGGGCATTAAATAGTCATTTGTTCCTCTTCAACCTCTTACTTCACTTAAAGACACCTACCACAACTTCTAGTCCAAATCGTCACCCTCCCAAATAGCCTGAGCTGCTTTCTGGGCTGAAAATTTCCCCTCTGCATCTATCAGACCTGAATGGTTAAACAGTAAATTGAGTATCTATCTCATGTTGAGAACACGCTGGGCCGTGATAGCATTTGCCTCTGAAATATTTTGTTGAGGGATTGGGGTACCTTGTTCTGGAATTTCCATCTTTAGGGTAAGTTCTCAGAAACTGAGGACAAAGAACTACTCTAGAAAGATTATTGGTTGGCAAAAGCTTGTAAATTAGCTTCTTCTAAAGCTCAAGTACTGAAATTACAGGCTCTGAGCAGTTCCAGTGGGCAGGTTAGCAGGGTACATTACTTTTCTGCCACCCTGTGACTAAGTACATAACCTTCCCTTTGTGTCTTAAATCACACTGGGAGCATACAGGCCTGCTTGATAGTGTATATTTTTGAGCAGCAGAGCCAATATGGAAGCAAGCACGTGAAACAGTCCACTGTTTCTGGCTGACAACTCAGGTTCACTGCAGAGGCCTATTGTCTTAGTGCTATGGAGAAGTTTTGGAAAGCTTCGTTCTTTGTAGATACCATCCAATGTAACAGAACTGCAAAGAAGCTGAGCTTTAGAGAAGTAACTACTTATGGCTCTTTTACTAATGATCTGTTTTACGTTGTTCCAGTACATTTCAAAAGTCTTTAGAGAGACTGTTTAGACAACTCAATACTGCACAGTTCATACACATTGAGTATTTCTACTTTAAGAAGACATATTTCATCGTGTTCAGACAAAGAAATATGAGAAACAAGCTGTTTAAAAAAAAAATTGCATATTTTGAGAGTTATATTTAAAACTTTGTTTTGTTTTGTTTTGTTTTGTTTTGTTTCTGAAGCTAACCCTCTAGTTCCAGTAAACCTGTTGGACTTATAACAGTAATTAATTCAAGGGAAACCTATACAACTGTTTTGTATGAGGTCAGACTTGAAGATCAGAATGTTCTCTTCTGGACATTAGATCTATGAATCTATGAAAAAAAACAGATGAGAAGCCTGATTACATGAAGAGAGTGTCTTGAACACCCCATCAATGATGTGGCTGACACAAATCTACAAAAGCAGGAGAAAAAAAAAAAAAGATTTAATTTTTATATAAACAGGCACACATATAGAGAGAGACCTTCTTTGCTTCTCAGAGCTAAAGACTACAGTCTATAAATATTCTTCTATTCAGAAGGGACAACAATACGTATTTGCAAGAAATTTCTGAGGTTTTCATGTTTGTCTAAATGAAAAACAAAACAAAATCTTGCAAATATTACTAGGTCTTCATCCCCCTTATTTTCTCTGTCTCTCTCTCATTAGCTATAACTAGATAGCTTGAAACTCAGAGACTTTCCCAGCAAAAGTTTTTGAAAATCAAGAAGTCTGCCTGAAACATTTTAGATTCTCTCACTGTACTTCAATGAAAACACACTTCAAGCTAGTGTTTGCACCTATTTTACCAATCTAGATAACACAGTATAATCTTAATATTTCTTCTTTTGAAGCCATCATTTCCTATCACCATTCTCCCACTCTTTCCTATCTAAGCCTAGGTTACTACATGTCTTTCTGCCCGTATTATTTCCTGGGACTATCCCCAGTCTCTCAAGTTTGTGTATGCCTGACATATGTAGAGTAGTTCTTCTGGTATGGGGAGAGACAAAAGGCTGAACTTTGCATTTGAAATAGACAACAACTCAACTGAGACCACCTCTACTGTCCTAGATCCATTTTCTGTGAGTTGGCTATGCCCCTTTGCGACTTGGGTGCTTATATCCTAAGCTTTTTTTCAGTGCATGCCTGTATTGGGTTTCTCTGTCAAGGTTTTGGGGGAGGGGGAGGGGGCTACAGGTGTGGCTTCTGTGAGAAGCTGCTAGAAGCTTCCCCTATGTCCGACAGAGCCAATGCCAGAAAGCTGCATGACAGACCCGCCGCTGGCCAAGCCCAAGCACATCAGCAACAGTGCTAGTGCCTCTGGGATAACAGATTTAAGAAGGGAAAAAAAGTTGCTGCAGCTGAAGAGAGGAGTGAGAACATGTGAGAGAAACAACCCTGCAGACACCAAGGTCAGTGAAGAAGGAGGGAAGGAGGTGCTCCAGGCAGTAGAGCAGAGATTCCCCTGCAGCCCATGAGGAAGACCATGGTGAGGCAGGTTGTCCCCCTGCAACCCATAGAGCAGATATCCACCTGCAGGCTGTGGAAGACCCTACACCGGAGCAGGTGGGTGCTCAAAGGAGGCTGTGACCCCATGGGAAGCCCATGTGTGGTGGTTTCGTTTTCAGCCCAGCCAGTAACAAAGCACCACGAAGCCGCTCACTCACCCCCTCACCCACTCCCCTGGCCACGTTGGGATGAGGAGAAAATCCAAAGGCAGGCTCGTGGGTCGAGACAAGGACTGGGAGGGATCACTCCCCACTTATGGTCACGGGCAAAAGACAGGCTCAACTTGGGGAAGAAAATAAATCAATTTCATTTACTACAAATCAAATCAAAATAAGGATATTAGGAAGGAAAACCAAACCTCAGAACACCTTCCCCCCACCCCTCCCTCCTTCCTTCCTGGCTCAGCTCCATTCCCAGTGCTTTCTACCTCCTCCCCCTGGCGGCGCAGGGGAATCGGCGATGGGGGTTGAGTCAGCTCGCCACACATTGTCTCTGCCGCTCCTTTCTTCAGGGGGAAGATTCCTCACTCATTCCCTGCTCCACCATGGGGTCCCTCCCACAGGAGACAGTCCTTCACCAACTTCTCCAACGTGGGTCCTTTCCACGTTCTGCAGTTCTTCACAAACTTCCCTGGCGTGGGGCCTTTCCGCGGGCTGTTCTTCAGTCACACACTGCTCCAGCGTGGGCTTTCCCATGGAGTCACGGCCATCTTGGGGGGCCTTTTCTGCCCTGCTCCCCTCCCTGGGCTGCAGGGGACAGCCTGCCATCCCACCACGGGCTGCAGGGCCATCAGCCTCTTCAGGCGCCCCTCCTCCCCCTCCTTCTTCACTGACCTCGGTATCTGCAGAGGGGTTCCTCTCATGTTTCACACACACACACTGCCGGTTCCCTTCTTCAATCTGTTCTCCTAGAGGCGCTACCATCGTCACTGACTGGATTGGCCTGGGCCAGAGGTGTGTCCGCCTTGGAGCTGGGGAAGCTTCCAGCAGCTTCTCACTGGAGCCACCCCTGCAGCTTCCTCCCCTGCTACCAGAACAAAAAGAACCCACGCCACAGAAACCCATAACACCATGCTGGAGCAGGGTCCTGGCAGGACCTGTGGCCCCATGAAGAGAGTAGCTCATGCTGGAGCAGGTTTTCTGTCAGGACTTGTGACCCTGTGGGGGACCCACGCTGGAGCAGTCTGTACCTGAAGGACTGCAGCCCATGGAAAGGACTCACATTGGAGCAGTTCATGAAAAACTGTCTCCCGTGGGAGGGACCCCACGGTGGAGCAGGGGATGAGTGAGGAATCCTCCCCCTGAGGAGGAAGGAGCAGCAGAGACAACGTGTGTTGAACTGACCCCAACCCCCATTCCCCATCCTCCTGAACCGCTCTAGGGAAGAAGGCAGAGAAAATCAGGAGGGAAGGTGTTTTTTAAGATTTGGGTTTATTTCTCATTATCCTACTCTGATTTGACTGGTAATAAATTTAACTATTTTTTTCCCTGAGTCAAGTCTGGTTTACCTGTGATAGTAATTAGTGAGTGATCTCTCCCTGTCCTTAACTTGACTCATGAGCCTTTTGTTATATTTCCTCTCCCCTGGGCAGCTGTGTAGGACGACTGATGGATTGGCTTTGGTGGGTACCTGGCATCCAGCCAGGGTCAACCCACAACAATGCCTCATAATAAGCACTTTGATAAGCACGGTGCACAGTGGAGAACACATACCTATTTTTACCAAAAGCAATGAAAACTGGTGGGATAACTTTAGAAATTAAAAATGTTTGACTTGAGAGAAAAAACTATTTTCAGTTGCTTTTCAGCAATATTAGAGACTGTGCGGTACCTAGATAAGGTGTCATTTTCACCTGAGCATACGTGAAACTTGAGCCATCTCTACCTTTGCCTGCCACATACCTCAGGTTCTGGTGCCACATGTATTTCCTTCCTTGGGGAAAGCACCAAGAAAAATTCCCACCCTTGATAATTCATTCCCATGCTGTCACTGCAGTTCAGTATCCACTCAGCTGTGCCACCACCACTCTTCCTGGGACCACACTGCAAAACAGATTCCCAAACTGTTTGCATTAAAAATAAATAAACAGCTATTGTTTCTTTGAAGATACAAACTGTGCATGAATCGTATATCTGTCCATAACCAACCTGCTTTTTTTTTTTTTTTTTTCCCAACACTTTCAGACCAAAGCATTTCAG
>VYZV01021744.1:30921-41232 GCA_013401275.1 Pandion haliaetus | reverse complement strand
GGGGAGAGAGGGGACCCCGCAACCAGGGAGCACCCGGCTGCTTACCCACCCCATCTAACCTCTGCCGCGGCCTCAGGGTGGGTGGCACTGGTAGGGAGGGGGCAGGGTGAAGGCTCCCCCCCCCGCCCACCTTTCCTCTCCCCCAGCCATGGGGAGCTCGGGGACGCTTTGGGGGGGGGCTTTAGTCTGATGGCTGTGGCCTGGCATCAAATGGGCTGCCTCCGGCGCATCCCGGTTGTAGCTCCCACCCTCCGTCCCTGTCCTGCCACGGTTACTGCCACAGGGGAATAATAAATAGGCTCAGTGAGTAGGTAAATTCAGTACTACATATAGGGCTACAGATTGATATATCCTCACTAGATAAAGAGCAGGGGGGCAAGGGGTCCCCCTGACTCCTAACGTACCCCCCAGTCCCCCTGCGCCATGCGCAAGTGCTCGGGAACTGGGTCTGGGTCTGCCCAGCCGGTGCAGGGCAGGCAGAAGGGTGGGGGCTATGGGAGGGATGCTGAGGGCAGCAGGGCGAGGGGCTCTGGGACAGGGACAAGGGGCCAAAGGACAGCCTGCCCCCTCCCCAGCCGTTGGGAGGGAGCTCAGGTGGCTCAGCCACCCGCTGCCAGGGTTCCCACCGCTCATGGTGCCAGCACCCTGCCGGGGTGGGCGCCCGGCGCAGACTGAAGGTGGTCCCTTTGGTCACCACACACGGCCAAGCTCCCACGGATGCTCCCCCGGCTTCGAGCCCACCCTGAGCAGGCATCCCTGCGCACAGGGACCACAGCGTCCCCACGGAGCCACGCTGGCCAGCCTGTCCCCATCCCTCCTGCCCAGAGTCCCCAAGGCTGGGTGCTACAGGTTCCCACACACACACCCCCACCCATCAGTGACCTTGAGCCCAGGTCCGTGCGCAGCCCAGCTGAGCCCGGCTGCCCGGGGTGCAGACCCAGCGCCGCGCCAGCCCTACAAGTACGTGTCCTCGCTCTCCCGGGAGCTCAGGCTCTCCTTGGACTGGTGATGGGGAGAGAGCTGGGGGTGCAGCAGCTCCCGGGCAGAGCTGGGCGCCCCATTGCCCTCGGCCCCGGGGCCATTGGCGGGGCTGGCTAGGCCCTTTTCTCGACTCTTCTCCTTGCTCTTGCGGGCCTTGGGCACGGGGGTGGGCCCAGGAGGGACGATGATGGAGGGGACAGGCTCCAGCGCCTTGTGGGTGGGGGGCTCAGCCTCACTGATGGCCTTGGCGCCATGCAGGCGCGGGGGGGACTTGCACTGCAGCTCCCCGTGCGTCTCCCGCCACTTCTTCAGCTGGATCAGGTGCTCCCGCTCAATCTGACGCTCCGTCACTGGTAGCTCGATGACCTGCGGGGGACAGACTCATGCCATCAGCATCTCCCTCAACAGTGCCTGTGCCACTGGGGGCCGGCTCTGGGATAACCCCCAGGGCAGAGGCAACCCCAAATCCAAGCCTTTTGGGGACTGCCCCCATGCTACGCCAGCTCTGCCCACGCAAGGGCAGCCCAGTCCAGCAGCGTGGCCAACTGGGCGGCACTGGACCCCCAGACCATCCCAAACACCTCACCTCCTGCACCAGGAAGGTCTCCTGCATGATCTTGGGGCTGAGGGCCCTCAGCCTCTCCATGGTCTCGTACTGGCCCTGGCAGGACTTGAGCTTGTCCGAGGAGCCCAGGGTGTGTTTCAGCAGCACGAGGCCCACCCGGAAGATAATCTTCACCCCTGCAAGGGGAGAAGTGAGGCAGCGAGTGCCCGGCAGGACAAGGTGACGCTGCCACTCTGTCCCTCAGATGCTGTAGGGCACCAGGTCCTGGTCCCGCTAGCAGTCAGGACATGAAAGAGGGTGGATTTGGGATGCATTGCCCCCTAACCCCCAGGAAACCGGCCCAGTCTCCACTGTGGCAGCGTGCCTGCTGCAGGCCCAAGTGCCATCCACGTGCTGTGGGGGCTGCAGCCAGTGACTCCAGGAGGAAGAGGATGGCAGGGAGCTTCTACCTTCACAGAAGAACATGTCCCAGACGCGCAGGACAGAGCTCCAAGGCAGCGTGCGGGAGAAGGCACACATGAACCACTCTGTCATGTAAAGGATGGGATCGATCTTCTGCTTGCTCAGGTGCTTGTAGGCCACCGGCGAAACCTTGTGCAGCAGCGAGAAGAGGATCTGCCCATCCAGCTGAATGGCCTCCTGCAGGGACAGCATCGAGAGCCCCAGTGAGCACCTTAACCCCAGCCCCGGCCCACCCACCCAAGAGGAGGAGCAGCCCACCCTCCAGACCTGGCTATGGGAGCAGAGCTATTCCCCACACATGCCAGCAGCTGAGCTACGCTGGGCCCCCGTCCCTGACTGCAGGATGCTCCTGGGGGCCGTGTCACAACACAGAAGCTGTGGGAGCACCCAGGATCTCCCCAAGCTCCCTTCTTTCTCTGGGGTGAGGAGCTGGAGGAGCTTTCAGCCTAGAGACATCACAGGTGCCTGCCACCGCGGGCCCTTCACTCACCAGCTTCTCGCTGTAGTAGCCGGGGAGGTACTTCTCACAGATCTGCACCAGGCACCAGAATGCTTGCTGCAAGCCAAGGGACAGCAGGTGAGCACCCAAGTGTCCCTGGGGGACATCCCTGCAGCCCCCACCCTGCTCCCAGGGACCACGGGAGTGGGCAGGAGGAGGGGGAAGAGTGTACCCAGGGCGAAGGGCACCTCCCTGCACCAGCCGAGCTTTGGGGTAAATGAGTGCTGTAAGCCCAGCACCCTGCCTGCCAGCACCATCCCAAAGAGACCCACACCCAGCTCTCTAGCCACAGGCTCTCCCTGTCCTCCCGGCCACATGCTCGTACCTCGGCCGGCATGTGCATGAGCAGGACGGCAGCGATGGGAGCCTGGGCCTGGCAGTAGCCCTCCTCCGGGCGGTACAGCGTGTATGCCTTCAGCACCCGAAACAGGTCCTGCTGCCTGCGGAGACACCCCAGGGAGGGAGAGGTGGACAGAGGGCACGGACATGGCCCAGCAGCCTCCCCCACAGGCCCCAGTGGGCCAAATCAGCACTGGGCATCGCATGGTGATCCAGCACTGCAGGCCAGCCGCTGGCCACCACTCTTCCCCCATGAGCCTGGGTCAGTCCCTGGCTGGGATCCCTCTTCCCAAACCCAGGGCTATGGGACATAACAAGATAACCACGGCTCAGCTCTGGAAAGCTCTGCCCACAGAGGCCCCATCCTGCCCAGATCCAAGAGGTGAGACAGGGAGATGACCATCTCCCAGGGATGCTAGCTCAGGGTGAGCTGTGGCCGGGCAGGGACCCAGCTGCAAGCACAGCAACACAGACGCTCCCCGACACATGGGGAATGGCATTTCACTGGTGAAATAGGCCACAGCCGGCCACCTCCTCCCTCCTGCCGTGGCAACTGCCACCCCACCGGGTGTCAGAGCTGGTGTCGAGGGCTGCGACCCACGCACTGAGCCCCTGGGAAACCATCCTGTTTTCAGCCCATGCCTGGATGCCCTGTGAGCTGGGAGGTGTAAGGACTGCAGGAGACAAGTGTGGCTCCGCTAGCTGGGATACAGAGCCCACCCCACAGTGCCGGTCCAGCCCGGTAGCTGCCAAGGACCAGGCACGCAGTAGCTCCACTTACCCATGGCCTCCGCGTGAGACGAACATTTCATGGAAGGGGAACTGCCGATGGAGATCCCGCTCAATCACATCCAGCCACTTTGGGTCCCCCGGGAGGAGATCCAGTTCCTGAGGAGGAGAGGGTTGGGGTGAGCAACACCCCACACCAGCATGGTGCCAGCCCCACTCTGGCAAGCGAGGCCCGCAGCAAGTCCAAAGGAGCCAGCAGAGCAGCCACAGGACTAGTCCTGGCTCTGCCCCAAACGTGAGCCCCATCACATCATGGGTCAGCCCACGCCAGCTGGGACATTAGACCCTTTGACCCCCCCCACAGCAGGAACAAGCAGTATCTGGGACCCCAACAGACACCCCGGCCCTGGAAGGAGCAAGAGCCATCCCAGCACTGTCCCCCTCCACCAGCACACCCTCCCTGGCAGCGCAGGAAGGTCCCCAGCAGCACTCACGTCAAACTTGCCCATGTTCTGCTCCAACTTGACCTTGCTCCCAGAGAGGTACTGCCAGGCACGGCCTCGCAGCGAGGGCGGGATCCCCTTCTGGCACCGCAGCCGGATCTGCGGGGAGAGACACAGCCATCATGGGGAAAATCACGGAGCAGTGGGGAGCAAAGAGGCCCCTGGGACAAGATGGGAGCCAGGCCCAGCACTGCAGTTGCAGGCTGGTCCCCTGCTGCCTCCCTGTACAAGGGGATCGCACAGACCTACGGGATGGCATGAGGACCTGCAGCCAGAGACCCTGCTCACCCCCTTCTCCCCAGCATTGCACTTAACACGCCAGCTTGGATGGCAGCCAGAGCTGCACCAACACAAGGGAGCTGCATATGGCTGCCAGGAGCCCAGACGAGGCTTTGTAGCTTGCAAACAGCTCTAAACGAGCCCGGCTCTGCCTCAAAGCAGGATCCTGCTGGGAGCTGGAAAAGCAAACACTGGAGCCAAGGTGGGGAGCAGGTAGCTCCCTCCCCACCCCAGCATGGCCCATGGGAAGCACTGGGAACAGAGGGGAGGGCTCTCCGGCCCCCAGTCCGGACCTCCTGCTCACCCACGAGGCCATGGAGAGCAGGGACGTGCACCCTGCCAAGCGTCTCAGCCTTTCCACCCGCTCACCCCAGGCAGAAGGGCAGACCTGACCCCAGCTCCACACATGGCTGGCTCCTGAGGTCCCCAGGGCTGGCTCCATGCCCACTGTCAGCCCCCGGTTTCCTTGGCACAGGGCACCAGCCAGGACCAAAGTCCAGGCGAGGCAGCACCAGTATCTACCCCATGTCAGGGAGCCGAGCCAGCTTAACCCTGCTGCTGCCAGCACCCTAGCCAGCAGGGACCAAAACCAGAGACCCCCATGTGTCCCACTCCAACTCCCTGCGAAGCAGCAGCACCATCATCCCTTGGTCCTCAGCCAGGGCACACAGCAAGGTGGGGCCTACAAGACCAGTGCTTTCAGCACAGTTACCCTGCATAAAGCCCTGTAAAAACCCAGCATGGCCTCCACACCTCATATCCCCACTTGGGTGGCCCATGTCAAGTGCTGGAGACGCGCTAGGGCTCTGCGAGCTGCAGCTGACAGCTCCCAAAGGCTCCCTAGGCCTCTCCTGCCTGCCCAGAGCTCCTCTTCCCCGTTTGCCGGCATAACTCAGGAGCAGGCGGTTGCGCTTCCAAGCAGCCCAGCCCAGCATGGTGGTAATGCCACGTCCCTGGGAGGGTTTGCTGCTCCCTCGCCACAACGCTGCTTGTTTACCCGGGCAGGTCCCCGTCCCCACGGGGCCTTTGTGCTTGCAGGAAACACGGCAGGCGATGCCCAGGGCAGCTGTGGGCAGCTCTGCCGCTGCTGACAGCTCCCTTTTTGAGCCGGCTCCCCTTCCTGCTGGCTAAGCTACCAGGAAGGAAGCCGCCTTGCTGGGTTTCAGTTCGGCAGCTCCTCCAGCTGGCCAGGCTCAGTGCAGCTGGGGCCAAGCAGCCTAGCACCTCATCCCCTCGGCTCCGCACGGGGTCCTGCCATTGCCTCCACGCTGGGGGTACCCGCCCCTGGAATACCACCATGCCCTTCCAGGGATGAGGAGTATGTCTGGGCTGAGGGATGCTGAAAGCAAAGAGCAGTCAGAGCACTGCCCGCTCCCGGAGAGCAGTGGGAGCTGCCCACATGTCTGCCCTCCTTGGGTCTGGCTAGAAAGGGCAAGGACCGGCACGCGGTGCTGGCACAGCTCAGCGCCACGAAGGACGTGGGGTCGTGGCTCTGCTGGGATCCAGGCCAGGTGGGCGAGGGAGGGGGCGTTTTGGGATCCTGGAATGGTGTAGATGTGAGCGAGCCCAGCAGGAGCTGGCGCAAGAGAACCCCAGGCCGTCAGCCAACCCCGATGAGGCAGCCAGAAAAGTACCGGGGTTTTTCAGAGGCACAGGGAACTCCTCTGAAGCAGCAGGGCCTGAGCCACACAGCATGGCCCCGTACCAAAGCAGCCAGGCTCCTGCCAGAGCAGGGACGATCAACAGCATCCGAGGCCAGGCCTGGCACCCTTCCCCGAGCAGCCCAAGGGCTCCAGGCAGGGAGCAGCTCTCCAGAGCAGACCTCAGAGGCTCTGGGCATGGATTTTTGCTGTAGGACAGACTATACAGCACATCAGCCCCACAGAGACCCCCAGGAGCTCAGCCCAAGCATGAGGGAGCTCCTCTGCCAGACATACGGCTGCTGGAGCATTCACCCAAGCCCGGAGGCCACACTGCGGCACGGCTGGAGAGCAGTGGAAACTGTTTGCAGAACAAAGCGCCCGCCTGCCACGTCCTGAAAAGCTCTCCCAAATCCTTTGCAAGCGGCCAAGAAACAGATGAGGGATTCCTGCATCGTTCACCAGGCACTGAGTGGGGACAGTGCTCTGGGAGCACAGCACACGAAGCGGTGCCAGGAGGCTCTGCCAGCAGGGAGGAGGAGGCAGCGGCAGCCCTTCGACCACTCTCAGGCACCACTGGCCTGTGCCAGCAGCCTCACTGCTTCCAGCGGACACACAGCAGCAACCTGGGACTTGCTGCATCCCATCCCTACCTTTTTCACAGGCTCAGGAGGTCAGGGAGCACCAATGGACCAAGCCACAGAGCCACCCAGCACACACTATCATGGGTGTCCTGGGGACCCTGGCTTACAGACCAGCATCACGCACATCAGGCTCAAACATTTCCTACCCAGAGCTTTTTTTGGTCTACAAGATGCTCAGAACAGAAGTTTCCATGACCAAACAATTCCCCTAGCTGCCTGCCGGCAGCCAAAGAAGCCCTAGGAAGGCTCCAGCCCAGCAGGGAGCAGATGGGGGCAGGAGCAGGCTGGCTCAGGGACCGCATGCTCAGCTCCCCCCAGGCTTCAGCTTCCCTCCCACCATGAGAAGCATCATGGGGAGGGAACAGCCCATTCAAGCCAACAGCATCATCCAAAGGCAATGCATCTATCTGTGGGGACCTGGTGACACACGGACTGCCCCAAAGCCTCAAGGGGACGGCGCTGCACCTGGCTGTCCCTCTCTGTCACCTCCTCTAGCCTGCACAGCTGCCCCAGGGCAGCCCCAGGGAACAAGGCCTTCATATACCTTCTTGTGTTTTTTGGCCATCCACTTGTCCCAGTTGTTGAGCATATCCAGCCACTTGGACTCCCGCTGCCGTAGCACCTCCAAGGGCACCTCCTCCAGCCTGTGGGAAGAGACCTGTCAGTGTGGTGCCAAGCCCTCCCTGCAGCACAGAGCCCCCCCCGCCCCCATCCTCTCCAGCACCCTGGGTGCCCCTCACGGCTGGCTGGCTGCCACCCTCCCCAGCCCTGCAGGTGCAGAGCCTGTCCGGGACACGCTCGAGAGCACCAGAGTTTCAGCAGCTGCTTGGCGCTGCCGGAAGCGCTCAACACCCGTGAAATCACCGCGCCAGCGCAGCCCCAATAACCCAGCAGTTCAAAACCTCTTGGGAGCAGCCTGCGCTGCAATCACCATGTGCCTGAGCATCCCTGGGGACCTGTGCCCAGAGAGAAGGGCACACCAGGAAGGCAAGGAACCAGGGAGCGCAGCCAGAGCCATTAGCTGAGCTGAGCAAGGTCCGATCGCCTCTGCAGGGCTGGCTGCAGACAGAGAAAGCCAGGGCCATAAGCATCATGTCATCTGCACAGCCCCAGTCATGCTCGCACCCCAAAAGCCTGGCACTGCTCCAGGCCTGACGTCGAGCCCGGCCAAGGGTCCCCCAGGAGGGAGGGGAGTGTTTTCCAGCAACGGCTCAGCCTAGCCAGGGAATCCGATTTAACCCTGCTGAGGCAGGCAAGGATGCTGCTGCGACACCAAAGCTGGCGAGGGGGAAGCCAGCACTGCGGCCTCCTACCCACCCTGGGCACCCTCTGCCTTTCATCGGCAAGGGGACAGAGTGACAGACAGCTTGGCAGGCCCTAGGCATGGACATCCCAGGGAGAGCAGAAGTTCCTTCAAGCCGTCAGTGAAGAATGGCCAACTTCAGCAGACTCAATGTCTTCCTGGGCTCAGTTCCACACTGCCCCATGGCCATGCCAATCCCAGGAGCAGCCAGATCCTGAGGACCTGAGGACAGTGGCCTAGGCACAGAGCATCCTCCAGGGAGGTGCAGAGCACCCAGCCCCACTACAGAACACACAGGCCCTGCCGCCTCCCAGACCTCTCCATGTTAGGAGCCGGAAAGCAAGCAGCACGGAGAGCTCAGGGCTGCATCCAGCTGGCAGCGCTGCCCTGCTCCCTGCCCAGCCCTTCCCTGCTGGATCCCACCCACCGCAGCGGGTCAGACAGGGCCGAGTGTGATTGTTTCGGAGAGCAAACCCGCTCTGAAGGGATCCGCTTTGCTGGGTGCAGCCAACCCACCCTCCCCAGCACAGGCTGGGCATGGCCAGCAGCTCTGCAGCCAGCAGCAGAGCCCAGCACGGGGATGGAGAGAGCGCTGGCCCCCAGCCGGGTAGCCTGGGCTGCCAGAGGAGCTGGGGCTCTCCGAGGCGTGGGAAGCTCGGGAGCGCTGGATGCTGGATACAGGAGCTGGCCGTGGGCCTGCTGGAGCCCAGCCAGCCCAGACTGGAAGCTGTTACCAGCTGACGGCTGCTTGGCAGCAGGCACAGAGAGAGGACCGGAGGCATTTCAGATGGCTGAGGCGGGGAGGATGAGGTGGGGGCACCCCAGGCCGGGAGGCGGTGAGATGCCCTACACAGGGAAGGCACTCCTCCCACCCAAACTATGGGCAACGACCCCACAGCTCGGCCCTTCCCAGTGCCCCCAGACCCCTCCTGAGTGCTGGGACACCCTGCTTGCCTTCCCCTGCGTTTCCCCAAAACAATTCCAGCTAGAGGGACCCCAGTTCTGCCAGCTGTGGATGGAAGCCATGCACTTATGTTTATCCACTCCTGGACAGATGGGGAGTGGATAAAAGTGCTGAAGGAGGGCAGGATTGGGCCCCAGTGCATCTGTGGGCCACGGGAGAAAAGCTCAGTCCCCAGTGAGTGGAGCCACCATGCTGTCAGCACCCCCAGGAGCAGCCACTCGCCTCCAGCACCAAGAGCTCCAGCCGGGGGAGCTGCTGCCTGCTGATCCCCAGGGACAGGGTCATCCACACCAAGCACCCAGGGACAGCCATAGGGACAACAAACGGGACATCCAAAGTGTCCCCAAAACGCTGTGTGTGGCCAGGATTGCATGCAGCACCCCAGGCACGAGAGGCCACCCTGCTCCTACAGTGCTGAGCCATGAGCCTGGCAGGCAGGGACGGGTTTTATCACCCAGAGTGATGCACCTTGCCTAGCGCCAGCAATCAAACCTCCAGTGCCTCCTCTGCCCGCAGACCGGCCAAGTAACGCCCGCAGGCTTACAAGGGGCAAATACTTTGCTCCTCGTAGATGGGGAAACTGAGGCACAGGGCCCAACTGACACCAGAGCACGCAGGCAGGCAAACCACAGGGGAGCCTGCTCCAGGTAACGTCCCGGCTGGACAGGAGCAGGCAGCCACGCGTCGTCCCGCTTCTCTGGGCGTTACTGCGAAACCACGGTGGGGAAGACAAACACCAAACACGCTGCTGAACCAGCTCCTTGGCAGCCCGGAGTGCATTCCTGGGTGCCGGCACCGCCCCGGGGCTCAGCCGTGGGCTGCTGGTAGCTAATTTTGGCTGCCCCGCTTCCTCCGAAGGCTTCCTCTGCGGAGGGGGGGCCGGCCAGCGCCTCTTCGGCACGGCGCCTTTGCCGGCAGCTACCGATGCCGGTTCCTCTGGCAGGACGCCGAACAACGGGCCCGGCCTCTCTCGTTTGACGGCGGCCAAAAATACGCCGGAATCCAGGGCTGGGAGGAGAAGAGGCCCGGAGGTAACCAGACACTGACCTCGGCAAGGAGGCCTCGGCGCTGCTGGCAGCTCCCGGCGATCCCGGCGGACACCGTTTTCCAGCCTTCCCCCCCCCCCCTTTCCTCGACGCAGCAGAGATGGCGAAGGTGGTGGATAAGCGGGAATAGCTTTCGGGGCTCTCGCTCGCACCCCGCCTGCCGCGGCCTCCACACACGATGTCCCCGGGTATCGGCCCCAGCAGCAGAGCCTGGGGACGGCTGTGGCACCGAAGGCCTGGGCGGGGGGAGGCTGTCCCGGCAGGATTTAATCACCTCACGGAAGCGCTGCCCTGCAAACGGGGGGGTCCCGGGAGCACCCACCAGTGGGGCACAGCCCAGCCCCAAGCCGCCCCACG
>VYZV01021744.1:14231-28590 GCA_013401275.1 Pandion haliaetus | reverse complement strand
AAAAAAAAAAAAAAAAAAAAAAGTATAAATCCATGGCTTTGGATTATCCCAAAAGAACAGTGGTACCCAAATCACAGACAACCGCCTCTTCCCCGGCACCCAATTCTCTGAAGATTAACTTTGCCCTGTTATGTTTCTGTCAAACTGCAACACATCTCTGACTGAAGGTACAGGAATAATCTGTTTTCTGGATCTGTATGCTCTCCTGAACCAAGAGATGCCAGCTGCATGATATAAAGTGTAAAACACATTTTCCAATGAAATTCTCACAATGTTCAAAGTAGTGTTTCTGCCCCCATACATGGACATAAACATTCGTATATACATGCTTTATGTTCAGGAATAACTGTGTAGTGCTAAGGAAATTTTAACAAAACCCTTTTCTGGCAGCCTTTCCTAGAAAATAAAAGGATTTCCTACAGTAAACTGCTTAATTACAACACCCCAATGTATTTCCGCACAACCCACCCAAGTGCTCTGAAGCCAGCAACACCTCCATCTACAAAACCTGAAACCCAAGGAACAAGAGCTGCAACAGACAGAATCCCACACCAAGATGTGTGTTTATTAAAACAAATCACGGGCTGTACAGAAGAAGCACAAAGCTGTTCAGCGTGCACAGACCCAGATCTCCTTTATCATAGGGAACAGCCACGTACACTCATGCTGAGGGAGGATAAATTTCCAAGTCAGGGTCAGGGCAAGAGGCTCTCGCAGATAGATCCGAGACAAAGAAAGAACAAGGGGTTTAATAAGGATGTTGAGAAGGAAGAAATCTTCGATTAGAAAAAGGTTAAATGAAGCAGCAAGCACTGTAATCAGACTGATGATGCTCTTGGTCAGTGCAAATCCCTCAAAGATGGATCTAGACTACGCTGGGCACAACCTCAATGTTGCTTCACAAGGGAATTCAACGGAGAGCCAGCACTTGAACAAAGCATTGAACACTAACAGACTGCTACAGTTACATACCAGGTCACTACATTTACACATTTCAGGGCTCTATCAACTTCCCCTCTCTCATCAGCCACCCAAACACAGGGTTCATATCTCTTTTCAAACTAGAGCTGGTAGGCAGTCGCAGTAGCCCCTAAAAGGCTGGAGGATTCAAATGGTTGCGGTTACGCAAGTGGCAACGCAGCCATGTTAAGTCTCTGGGCTCCACAGCTCCTATTTCTTTCTGCCACCTCTTTCTTTGAGTGCCAGGTGAATCAGAGAGCCACTTGTCATGTTGTAATAAGCCAGGGAGTTTGAATCCTTGATGAAGATGCCCTGAAGGGAGGAGAAAAAAAAACAAAAACAAAAAAACAAACAGTCACAGCAGAAATCTTAATGTTCCCTTCCCACAAAACCCCACACAGATGAAGCCCTCCTGGCTGTACTCTCAGAACAGGGTGATGACAGAATGCTGGAGGCTTTGAAAAACCCTGGAGAGATCCCAGGGTCTCAGAAGATGGGTACCAGAGGAAGTGGGTATGCTGGGCATGATGCAAGAGTACAAACAGACAATATACACCATATACCTCCACAAACATACAGATAAGACAGTCACCACAACAAGTGAAGTTATTTAGGCTACACTCCCTGCCCCCTCCCCCCCTTTTTTTTTTTTTTAACTTATAAAAAAATCAGTTAAGCTTCCTTTCTCGCTAAGGGTTAACACAGTATCTGCCCATAGATGAACTCCTGAGGAGCTAAGTGCACAAAGTTCACTGCTTAGGCAGCAGGTTGTGCCTGCACACACGCATGACTAGAAACAAGTTATTAAAAAGGAATGGTGCCTTTCTAACAGCTCCAGTCTCAAGAGGAAGAGAGATGTCTTTCTTCCGTGTTTTGGAGAAAGTCTTTGCAGAGCTGCCAGGGTTTCAAGGTACTCTTGCCCACCTTCCAGAGCACACATGACAGATCAGTGGGTGCAGACTGCTACATTTAGATGTCAAAAACCCCCAGTAAAATAATCAGCTCATTTCAGAGAAAGCCATCAAGCTCAGAGGACTCATCTGCAGCAGCAACAACATGAAGATCCACTGATGCCACCTATTAAAGGCCTGTCTTGCTGTAACAGTATGCAGTTCTGTAACCAAGTGTGCTGTACAGACAGGAAAAACATTCCCTCTGCTCTTCCTAGCATCTCAGTAGGTACACTACATGTTTTTCTCATAAAAAGTCAGTCTGTGTGTGAGAAAGCACTGAAGTAACAAACAGGATTCGGAGGGCTTTTACTCACCTCGTACTGCAGCTTCTGTTTCCCAGCTGGCATCCCTGTGGCCTCGTGGATCTTAACCTTTATAACAGACACCTAGGAAGAATCAAAGAGCTTGCTCAGGCTTTTTTCCCCACTGTACTGATGGGCAGCACTGCCCCACCCAGCCACACAACCCTGCTGGGCAAGAGGCTGCAGCATGGGGAACATCCAGAATTTTACAGCCCCTGACATGCAGGTCAACTGCTATTCTCAAAGCAAAGAAACTTGGTAGCAAACCAAGAAGGGGTAGAGGCCAGGTTAATAAGCTACATGCCTGGTCTGAGAGTGGCAGGGTAAACACCAACACTTGGCCATTCAGTTTCCATTCCGTCTTGTCCTGCATGTTGGGAACCTGGACTTTGACCGTTACCGGACCCTGGAGGAAACAAAGATAAAGTCTCTTATAGGACTATGATAAAAGAGTGGGCAGACAAATTATTTATAGACACACAGCAGCAGACAAATTATTTATTTCCAAAACTAGCCACATATCTCAACTTCTCAGTAAACACACAGAAATGTATTTGCCTCAACACTGAGAAAGTTACTTCACTGCTACCAAGACAAAACACTTAGTTGGATCTCTCTCTCATTAGTCCATCCTTTTGCTTGCCATTCACCAAGCATCACACACATTCACAGTATTACAGAGTGAACGTATGAAGCATTAAACAGGAGACAGCTTCTCTGTGCAGACATCCAGGAAAACCATACAGCCTTCTTAAGGACTTAAAACTCAACCCACAATGATGGCACTCCTCAGTAAGGAATTCAGTCTAACATTTAGTTCACATTCTTACGGAATATACCACATTACCATACTATCATGTTGACATTGATATATTAAATCTCCTTGCATCTCCAGCTTAGCAGTCCTGTGCTTAAAAGCTTATTAGCAGCTTTAGTTCCTCTTTACATTCCTATAAACGTACCTCTCACTGCCCTTAATTACAAAAGAGTACTATCTTACTAAACTTGTGTGTAGCGCTGCATTGCTCTCTCCAGTAAAATACAAAGCAGTTCAGTTTGCTCAGGAATTGACAGTAGGAAGGAGCCATCTCAAAGTCACTCCCTTGCAAAGTTCTTTTGCACATCAGCTCCCCTCTGTGTAGTGAGCTGGCTTTACATCCCCTTTGGGCAGAGGAGGCTGACCAGCCCAGAGAGGTCAGGACTCCGGCACTTCTCAACAAGCAGCCATCCCACACACGTACCTTGTTCCTGCGCAGAAACTCCTCCTCTGGAATCAGGCTATCTTCGCTTTTCAGTTTCTTTGAGACTGGCTCATCCTCCATCGGTGGTGGTGGGTGAACAGGAGGCATCGGTGCTGGGGAAGGAACTGGAGCCACGGGAGGTGCAGGAACAAATGCTGAAATGGGATGGGGGGGACACAATAGGACCTGCAGTCATCCACTGAGTATACAACAGACAAGTAAAGGCTGAAAAATAAATGCCACACTACATGAAGGAAGTTAACACAACCAACAGTAACATGCAAACTTCAAACGTTAGGAGATCTTTTACATTGGGAAACAGTCCAGGAAAAGACAACAAGCTGTAAGAGCTTCCTGCAGATCTTGCAAAAAAGAAAACGCTCTCAGTTTGGCATGGAGAGCAGTGCCAGCACCTCAATTTTTAAGAAAAAAAAAAAAAAAAGAAAAAAAAAAGGAACATTTGTTTTTTACTTTTCAACTTAAAAGCACCCAATGCTATGAAGCTGCTGTGAGGAAAGGGGCCAGACAACAGCTTTTCCTCCTGCAGCAGCAACTTCTGTAACAAGTTGTAACACCCAGTGAGGTGCTGGCAGTTCCTCTTTATTCTGCTTCCTTTTGGAAAGCAGCATGGATTCTTAATCTTCACCTGGGCAGGCTCCCAGGGACACAGACATAAAACACACAAGACAGAATTCTCTGTATTTCATGCTTCAGGAGGAGTCTTGAGCCCAAAAGCAATACTGCTAGGTAAGTCATATCAAAGACCCCCAAATTCTTAATGATGGGACTTAGGGTCTGCAATTCCAATTACACACCATTATCAGAGGCACAAAAGGAAAAAAGAAACAAAGCTCAAGCCCACTTTATACAGAAAAAGCTGAAATTACTGACCTGTTGGTACTATCATGGGAGGTGGGCGGGGGCTCATGATGGGAGGAGCAGAGGGCGGCATGGGGACAACGTTGATGCGCGGGGTATGGATTATTGGTGGCATGGGGGTGGCTATGACAGATCCTGGAGGCAGGCGGACAACGGAAGTCATCGGGGGACGAGGCATGACTGGAACTGCAGAAACAACAGCAGCACGAACAGGAGGGGGCATCTGGAGAGAAAGGGTAATTTTTCTTAGCAGATGCATGCAGGAAAACGCAATGCTGTTAACAATCCTGATTAAAATAACCAGGGCAACACACAGAGGACTTCTGCTGGCCAAAGACTTGCTGGGAACTTCAGCAAGCCCACCATACGGCCAGCCCAAGCTGCCTGTAGACAGGCACAAGAGCCTCATTAACAGATTAAACAGCTCTTCCTTCCCTCACCACTCAGCTATCAGACCAGGAGCCATGTAGCAATCTTAAAGAAGGTGCTATTTCAGAGTCATGTAGCAGAACCGTTGGGGCAGGAACACTGGGCAAGTGAGTCACCTGTGAACATTTCTTACCTGGGGCTGCTTTTGTTCTGCACCACACCTTTTACACCTAAAAAAAGGCCCCCACCCATTCCTTTGTTAGCCATACATCCCCTCCTCCAGGATCTCACTGCCCAGGTTCTTCCTCTGCCCAACTGACCAAATCTTTTTGGTACCTCTAAGGATGAAAAGCTCCACCTAAGCCTTATCTTCCATTTTTAACAGCAAGTTCAATAGGGTTCCTCTGACGGTTTAAGAGTCAGTCAGAAACATGAACTTCACTCAAAATCTGCTTCTAAGCCAGTGCCCTGCTGTTATAATCCTTGACCAGGACTCCCTTCAAATTAACTACGCCCACAGCCATTTGCTTTTGGAAGCCCAAACACTTACTGTGGGTGGACGAGGCACAGATGTGATAGGCTGAGCGCTAGCTGGAGGATTTGATGCCGAGGAAGGAGGGGGTGGCTGGGGCATTTCATTGGGTTTGCTGGGACCGATCTTCTCCTTGCTGTCATCTTCTGGCACCAGTCCCTTGGCCTTATGGATAGCTTCAATTTGCTCTTGGAGAGTAATATTGGCCTGAGCAGCCTGTTGTGTGCGGGCCATGCTGCCTGAGTGGCCATCCCAGGTCACCTGAGAGGATACAACAAATCAGAATAACTCCAGCCTGTCCAGACTGCAATGTGAGCTGCAAATAAGTGAAGAGAGCAGCTTTACAGCAAGAACAAAGTTCAAATGACTCCTGTCTCTCTGAACATTCATAATACTACAGAAACCTGTTAAAAAACCCCACAGTTTCCACTGTACCTTTTCCTCTGGTTTCTGGATTTCTTCTTCACCAATCTTTTTACCAATGGCAGTCTCTTCTACACCGAAGATATCAGTACGGCGCTCTGCCAGCTGCTTCAAGCTGCTTTCAATATCCAAACCTGCAGGCAAAAAGAGAAATTCTTATCTCAAGCGATATGATCAAGCCTCTGTTAATGATCTTTAAATTATTTGGTACCTAAGAGCCAAGTGCTGCTCTTTTTAGAAAGAGACTGCAGCTCATGGCTGGTCAGCAGCAGCTAAGGAATGCTCTTTGCCTTTAAGTTTATAGAAAGCCTTCAATGTACTGATGACAAATGTATCCACATCATCAGCACACTGAGGACATCACACAGAAAGCTACATTTAAGATGGTCCTTATCGGTGGGACCTGGGGGCAGCAAGGGGGTGTGCTAAGAGCTCACAGAACTCATCTAGGAACTCGGTTTTGCAAGCTGTGTCAGATGCTCAAGCTGACCTGGGGCATAGACCTCATCATCACTCTGCTTTTCACGGATGGATCGATCACGCTGCTCCAACCATCGAGGATCCAGGAGACCAATTCGCATGTGTTCTTGCATTTTACTGGCAGGAATTTTCTCACCAGTGATGGGGGAAACAAGATACTCATCTGGAGCTGGGGCGGGTGGTAATGGTTTCGAGGCTAGAAAAACAAAACCACACTGTTAAAAACACATCAGAGGATGCAGTCTAGAAACAAATGCTTTTGTGATTATTCAGGAAAAAATAATGTTTTTCTTCACCAGCCTGATTTACCTTTGGGATCGTAATCTTTCCGCACAATGACCTGATCTGGCGTAGGAGGAAGAGGTGGTGGCATTGGGGTTTCTGGAGGAGGAGGAACCTTCTGACCTTCATCTTCATCATCTGAGCCCTTATTTGGAGGGGGGAAAAAAAAAATCATAACCAAGTTCCTGTAGTCAAATATGCCCAACACAAGATTTGGAAAAGGCATAGAAATCCTATGCAGCGCTAGACAAACTGATTATGCAGCTTCAAAGCAACAGAGGCATATTTTGCCTCTGGACACCTATGCTACAGTGGTTCCTCTGGATAATCATGATTCAGATATTCAGTGAACCCAGAAGAGGAAGCAAGTACTCCTCAGCTTCCACATTACCACAGCACGGCAAGCAGGGGCTTACGGTTAACCATGCTCTTGTTCCTTGTTACCAGAAAAACTGCTTACATACAGTGGGTAGAGGAAGAGTCTAATATGTGTCATCTCTCAGTGTTCCAGACTCTGTGCAGAAGAAAGCCCAAAAGGCTTGATCACAGAAATATAAAATCCACACCATTAGGTGACAAAATTACTGGATTTCTCTCTTGGAAATTGTATTGTCATGGAAAACATTAAAAATGCCATATTCCAGCAAAAACAGGTTGTTTTGAAATTCCATCAGAAGGAAATCTCATTTCCTCACGAAACTGAGGAACTTCTTACAGTGAAAATGAAGGGCATCATAAATCATACAAACTTTGCAGGACAAAAGTAATGCTGATTCTGTTGGCTAGTTACCTCATCCATATCCTGCACTTGTGTGTCTTGATCCAGCTGGGTTGGGGGCTCATCTGTTTTCTCTTGCTTTTCATCTTCTTCATCTGACTCCACCTCCATCTCTACCTCCTCACTTTCCCCAAACTTCTCATAACGCTCCTGTATCAGGATTCGAGCTCCCAACTCTTCTGGAGTGGTGGGAGGAGGGAAATTCCCTACAACACGGAAAACAGAGCTTCTGTTTCTCTATCCCATTTCATTGCTCAATGCACAGACAGAAATATCAGTTCCTTGAATGAAAAGCAGTTTCTTTACAAAGCAGCGGCATCAAAATCTCCTGGGAGCCAAGGTATATAAAAGGGAATGCATGGAGTCTATACAGACCAACATGAGCATGACACATGAAGGTACTTATAGGTGAAAGCACTACTAGAAAGTGGGACAAGTTCTGCTGTCCTGGTGGAAGTGGAAAAGTGGACACTGGTGCAGTCCTGGACTCCGTTCAGTGAGAACATTACTGACTCTAGAAAAAAAAAAAAAACCAACAGCCCTGCACACTGTCACTAGAAGGCTTTCTCCTTCATCTTTGAAGGATATGCAGCTGTAAAACCCAATGTCTGCCTAAAAACGGCATTTCAGGACATAGTCCCTACTCAAAGGGAGCAGAGTTTCATAGAGGTTACAACGCTTAACTTCAGTACCTTGCTCACTGGGCTGAAAGTCAACTGTTTCCACAACCACAAAGTCATGCCAATCAATCTGGGCATAAGCAACACGCTCCTTTTCCTTCTCCTCCTCTTCCTTCTTTCTCTCTCGCTCCTGGAACTTTGCCCACTCCACTCTGTAATACACCTGCACAAACAGACATAAAGCACACGCCAAATGTCAGACAAGAAACACATCACAGTCATCTCTACAGCATCTAAAAGTTTATGCTACTAACCCTTTCAGGGCAGTTACACAAGCACTACTTCAGAGGCCTGGCATGACGAAGAAGTATTTGTATTTCATTTAGAAATCATAGGTTTGCCTATTTGAGTAATGCACTGCACCAGCTTTGCAGAGTGGTTTTCTAAAGCTTGAACTACAGACATCTTGAGCCAAAACCAAACCATCCAGGTATGACATGACTCAGCTATCGCTGAAGATTCACGGCCAGCAAACAATTCACAGACACTTTATTACAACCCTGTAATGCCACCTTACTGAAGCAAAAGCAATCTTTGCGACAAAGACAGAAGTCAAAGTAATAAAGAACAGCTTGGAAGGACTGTAAGTGACCGAGGTGTCACACTGAAGTTGTCGGAGAGGGAAACATTCTTCGTAAAGTGCTTGCAAAAGGGTTATGCAGTATCTATGCCTCTCTAATGCCACAAGTAAATTTCCCCCAATACAAACACTAGCTAGCGGTTTAAAGACAAGCTCGAGTACCCTGCATTCAAGTGACTACAGAGGCCACATCCTATTCTCTGTATATTTATATTTGCTGCCAGTAAGGCAGAAACATGCAAAGAGAAAAAATTCAAAACATAACTGAAATGCTTCGCAATTTTGCAAATTTTTCATGCAATACCTGATCTAGGACTTCCTTGGGATTTTCAGCCTCTTTCTTGAGTTTGAGGAGTAAGCCTTTCGGTGGGATCAAGATCTGAAACATATTTTGCATGACAGTTGGTGACAATTCTTTTTGCCAAAGCCTCCTTTAAAGCAATTATTCTCTTTCCACACTGTCAAAAATATCAGCAGACCCCTGGGAATACATTCCATTTATTCTATTGCAACCCTCTTATTACTTATCGCTTATACTTGCACTTAAAAAAATTCACTCTTGGCCTTCTAACTACCCTCCATATTTAAAACCCACAACTTTTACTTATATTACAATAGTGTCTGGTACATTTAAGTAACAGCCCACTGTGTTCAGCACTGCATATTACCAACAGCGTGAGACGCACTCTACTTAAAGAGTGAGATTTAAAGGATGGACTCCTGGACCTGCACATATTTCTAGTCTGGCTGTTTTGTAGGGCTTTGGTAGTCTTCAAAAATCAATACTGCTGCTGAAGGAATCAGCTTGACAGATAAACTGCCAAGAGTACCTTTGTGTACTGTTCGACCAGCTTAGTGAAGTAGTTAAAGAGACTGTGCTGGGGGCGAAGGAAATCAAACTGGTAGTTCCTCTGCTCTTTCTGCATCAGCTGAGTCAAAAACTGCCGCCCGTTCCGAGCCACGAACTGCGCCGTTAGCTTCACCACATCCAAGTCAAAGGCTGAGATTGAAGGAGGATCTGCAATGAACTCAAACTCTGGAGGTGGCTCTTTCGGAACAACTGTCTCCTGGATCACCTGGGCCTGCACCTGCAGAGCAGAACAGAGATGGTTCAGTGACTGCCGTCAAGGAACCGTTACCAAACACTTGGGAGAATGCATTTTTCCCTCAGCTGCTACAGGAAAGCAACATCAGCCTAGACATCCTGGCAGCTGTAATGATGAGAAAAATTAGTACCACAGGGTATATCTGGACATCTGTATTTAGGCATACTATAAAAAAAATGTGGCTCCAACAGCTAACAAAACTGGAAACTATCAGGACTTTGCTATAGTCCTCCAGGACAGTCAATACCACTCAGCGTGACTGTTGGCCATGCAAAGCACATAAAAGACTGATTCAGTCAGTGCCCTTTTTCTATCCAGTAGGTATAAAGGCACAACTAAACAAGATTAGCAACATTTTGTACTCCACATTTTAAGGGGAAGTTGATCCTGCCAGCAGAAAAAAAGGAAATGTTTCTATAAAACAGTGCATACAACAAGCTCAAACTGAACTCCAAGAGTTTCTAAAGACTTGCCTATGGCAGGAGTCCTAAACTCATACAGTCTGAGCGACCACTAGTGTACATACCGTATCAGTCAATACAGAACTAAAAGTAGTTAAAATGGGCGAAGTAGAACAATATATTGGCTCTTTCACACATGACTTTTGAGTTACCAGCAACTGGAGAATGCACATCTGCATCAAAACCAAGGCCCAGACACTAAACTCCAAGCCTCTCAGTGCTGTCCTTTTGGCAAATGGGTAACTAACTCTGTCATTTGCCTTGTCTTTCAGACCTACTTAACATCAGGATGTGACACAGGCAGTCAGAAGCCAACTTCTTAGCCAAAGTGAAAAGGAATGCTTACCTTCTGTGGAAGCTGCTGCTGAGCACTCTGCTGCTGTTGCATGACCTTGGGAATAGCAGCTGAGGGCTCCTGTGCTTTACCCTCTTTGAACTCACTGACTTTGTGCCGGTAGTATGCATGATAAGGATCGTTGGGATTCAAGAAATTGAACTTAGGGTTATTTATTTCATTCTGACGAATTCGAGCTTCAAATTCTGGGCCATTTCTGGGGAGGAGAAAGATAAATTATTTAGATGAATGGGCACCAACTCAAGCATAAATGTCTGTTTCTTTCATAGTAAGATGTGTTGACGCATCAGCCCCACAGAAGACAATTTTCTCTCCTACATGGAAGGAGTTTACCTCTAAGTAACTCATACCAAATGTAGCAGCCATCTGTACACACACAAGTTAAAGGCATTTGTCCTAATTCAGTCTATAACACTTCACAGCAAATATTTCTTAAGACAGTTAAAAACTCACGCTCACAAGTGTTCCACAATCTCATTCGGCTACGCACAAACAAAAGGTCATTTACTGGATTGACAGTTTATTGGATGAAGTTTACATGTTACTTACTAGACCAATTTTATTTGCTCTATTAACAAGCTTTTAAGACTAGTTTCAGTTCCAGAAAGTTCATATAAGGAAAAAAGTAGGTAACCGTCAGCCTGTGCAGAGATCAACTGTGCTAAAGTGTTGCATATAGGAGAGCCTTAAGTTTTAGTTCAGGTAACGTCCACTCCTCCCATCTAAAGTGCAAGCCATTTATTTCAGGGTAATTTGAGAAAGTTAACAGCTGCCATAGCATGTTTCTCTTCATATTTGCCAGATACCTCCGCTTCTTCCAAAAGAAGACGTCTCTACAATACCAAAGGATAAATGCAGCCCCTCCCTTATCCTTAAAGGAAGCCAATGTTCCTTGGCAGCATTTCAGAGATTAGTTACATAGTAAGTGTCTTTGACTAGATCAGCATTTAGTTATTGTCTTAAATCCACAGCAACAACGACCCCATTTTAGTGAGGTGAAAGCACGCAGCATTCAGCCTGTCTGGATGCCATGAAGGTTAAGAATTCGCACAGCCATCTGAGGGGTATTTAGCTCCTGTGCTACTCATACGCTGCCAGGAAGAGCAAGATTCAGTCCCCTAAGACCTCACGTCGTGATAAAACAGCTAGAAATACATAAGCATTAAAAAAGAGCAGAGGAAGATGGCCTACATAGCACTAACAACTTGCACTTGCAGAATGATGACATTAGGCAAATGGAAGAAGCCCAAATGAGTAAAATCTATTCAACTTTTAGACTCCTCCCCTAAATTTGACATCTATACTCACGCTAATCAATCTGCTACAGTCAACAGGGGAAAAAATCCCATACACATCACGGGCAGCTCATCTATCCTGAGAGAGGACCAGACTCCTCTCTGGAGGTATGCACTTCTCCCCCTCTGGCTATCAAGGGCGAGAGAGGTGACTGAGGCTTGGATAAGCACACATCCCAGGCGCTGGCACAGCTTACCAAGCTGTACACAAACAGGGATGGGACTTAACCTCAGAGCTCAACAAGCAAGCAAGCACCCTTGTACTGGAGAAATCATTGCCTACATACTGCAAAACAGAGTCATGACTCCTCTTGGCTTCATCACTTAACGGAGCACCTGTAACGAGGCTCCCCTTCTACCTGGAATTTTGTTTCCCCTTCAGATCATTCGGAACAGGAACTGTTACCTGTTTTTTTGCAGCTCATGCTATAGATTTTGCCAAGAATTTTATTTTATTTACTACCACTTTTTCTAGCAAAGCATGTCTTACACCTCTTCAGTAGAATATTGTCGTTTCTTTTCCACCGTCTCACTGGTATAGACTCAATCCTTAAAAGCCTTCATGTTAAGTCATAGGACTGTGACCTGCTTCTGTTTCTGGAGCTGCGCAGACATTAGCACTGAAGAGGAGAAGCATGAATATCTCAGGAGACACGAGACACCACGAATGTTGTTTACCTGGCTACGAAGCTGGCAGTCTTGTCCACAATATTCCTGACCTCGGGAGGAGGATAAATAATTCCTACCACAGGCTTGGCTGGTGCTGCTTCCTCTTTTGGCTCCTCTTCCGGCTGTAATAAAATATGTATATATATAGATATATACAGTCTTCTGTACTGCTGCTTCACAACTATAGCAACTATTCAAAAGGTGAAGAGGTGGACATTTTTCATTGTGGTTTTTGCAACCAGTCGATATACTAAATTCAAATAGCCTAAATCAAAGCTGAAAACAAGAAAAGGAACTTCAAATAATATTGAGTAATGTGCTATATACCAGCATCAGGGGCTGAAAAATAGCCTGGCAGGCTGCAAACTCAGACTAGGTTTATTTTCAGGTGGATGAATTGGAAAATTCATCTCTCCTCTCCCAACTTCCTCACCTACACTGGGACTAACAATCCTAACACACCTCAATGAATTGTTCTGCAATCCCATGCTTAATGAATGTTATGTAAGAACTAAGTATTCCAAACAGCAATCCAAATGGCACACAGGACCATCTATCACACTCCTCAGCCCCCAAATAATTGAATTTTTCCTGACACAAAGATCTGGTTTAACAATCTGAGCCACCCATCCCACAAATTAATTCCTCAGCTTCTCAGGGTGGGAGACAATGCTTGTGTGCTTGTCAAGGGCACCCACTGCAGGAACAGGCACAGCCAGACAATGAGGAAGGCTCCTCCATGGGAACCAAAACAAGGCTTCCCGGCATTTTTACTAGCTCAGCCTTGACCCCGAGTAGGTTTATAAATGCCGAGCCAAGAGGCAGCGTGGGGGAATGCCTATAACAACACATCTAGGAATAACTCAGCATTGCTAAACAGGTTTGGAAGTTATGAATGTTCCTAGAGGCCTGTGAGACTACAAGAAACTAGAATCTGAATTATTAACTCCACATTAAATAAAACATAGCTTTTAATCCTACTGTGGTTGCATTAAAAGCTGTTTGTAGAGGAAAGCTCTACAGGGCGTTTTTCTCACTGATACTATAGGAGAATCCAAACTAAGATCCCAGAACCCCCCCCCGTGGATGGCTTTGTCTTCCAACAAGACAACAGAAGCTGCTCTTTGCAGGATACTAAAAATGTTGCTCCTCTTTCCTCACCAAGCAACTTTCACAAGAAAAGCTGTTATAAAAGAGAACAGGCCTATGGCAAATTTTTATAATCTTAACAGGGACAGTCAGGGAAATTTTAAAATACCACTAAAGCTACTAGCTCTGCAAAATCCATGGGGACTCTAGGGCAGAAAACTCTCTTGAGTGAAATACAACCTTAATAAAGTGTGTTAAGAGAAAGGTACCACAAATATTTTCAGTTTTCATTCCCACCCTCTCCAAACAACATCATCTCGAAGAGCTGAAGGATAAGGCAAAACCATGCTCAAGAGATGTTTTTATTTAACCACGACGCTAGGTTGCTTTGCTAACTTATGTGTGTGAAAGTCACTGGGTTTTTTGGGGGGGAAACCACAATTTTCCTCCTAATTGTGTTAGCTACACCAAATCACCCCAGATTTTCAGTCAGATCAGCTTCCTACACCGGCTTGCTGAACAGCTGCACAAGTGCCGATGCTGACGTGTGAAACCGCTAGAACATGCCGTCAGGACAGCAGCTCCAGCGACGTCGGAGCTGTATTCCCATTTCGGGAAAAGGCTCCTGCGGAGGCGAGACAGAAGACAACCAGGGAAGGTACTGTGAAACACAGGACTGCTACGCTTTCTCAAGCACACTGGGACGTGTTTAATCCTTTCACACGTTCTTCCCGGCTGCAGGTTTGTTCCCATCCCTTACAGCAAAGCCTCACGTCCATCACTATTACAACCCAGTGCCGCTTCCAGGGAAGGAAGGACTCAGCCTTATACCGAAGGGTAGCACCCGCCCGCCCCCCGCCGCCACAGGCTGACGACGGATGAACGGGAACCTGCGGGCGATACCTACGGGACTCAGCAGCAAACG
>VYZV01021744.1:1005-13618 GCA_013401275.1 Pandion haliaetus | reverse complement strand
GGGTCCGTGTCGCCACGTCCCCGCACAGGCCTCGGCCAGGCCCGGCGCCTCCTCGCCCCGGGATCCCCCGGTCCCCCGGCCCTCCTGGGGACCCCCAGCCCCGGGGCCGCTGCGCTGGTCTCCTTCCAGCGACCTGTCCCCCGTAGGGCTGTCCCTCCGTCCCAGGCCTGGTGGCCCCGTCACAGGCTGTCACCCACGGGCCTGATCCAGCCACCTCAGCGGCATGGCGCACCTCCTGGGCCACCCCGGCTGCATGGAGAGCCTGCGGGCCGACCTGAGGGACCTGCAGGCAGCTATAGGCGACATCTCCTCCCGGGCCGGGGCTGTGCGTTTCCCCTCCTGGAAGTTCCCTGATAAAGTGTCCTGCGACCTGGACCTGACAGCACTGCTGGAGCGGTACAGTTACACGGAGAATGACCCTGAATTCACACAGCACTCCCATGTAGTGCTGCTGGAGCTGGTGATAGACAGGTGAGAAGGCAAAGCCAACGATGCCTCTTAAAAGAAGCTTGGCTGGCAGAGTGGCTCCTTCCCCCTGAAGGGAAGGGGATGGTTGCGTACCCAGCCTGTTGAATGCAGCCAAGTGTTTTGGATGTTTTTTTCCCCCACATTTCCATGACGAGCAGTGTGCCGGCACTTCAGGCTCATGCCCCACAGCTCTACGCTGAGTTTTAAAACCCAACTCCTTTCTCTGCACAGAGCTCAGAGCTACCAGCACAAATGCTGGCTGCAATGGAATAGAGCAACCCGCTGCTCCGCCCAGGAGCCAAGGGCACCTGGGCAGATGGGGGCGGACTCATTAACTTACCCCCCAAAGCCTTGGAAACACTCAGACAGGGCTGTGCCTACAGGCTTGGGAGGCAAAAGCCTTTTGCAATCTGGCTGAAATAAATACGGCTCCATTTTAAAAGACAAACTGTTCCCGCAGAGCTGTTGGCCCTAACAATTAGGGTTTGATATTGGCAGCATGGGTGCCCCAAATCTTTCAGGAGAGCTTAATTGCAGCCTCTTGGAGGTGGTTGGACCTGCGTCCCAGCAGCTGCAGGAGGATTTTCGTCCCACCAAATACTGCTCCGTGGAGTGACTTAGGCCTGGGGGCCGTCACAGGAGCACTGATACCCACCCTCCTTTGCCAAACTTGCTTTGTCTAGGGGATGGGGGACAACCTCTTTGCCTCAGTGCTGGCCCTTCGGGCTCACTGCACTCTTAAACACAAAGGGCCCTTTCCCCACTACAAATATGCCATTGCTCTAAGCTGTGTTTCGTTTCTGTCGAAGAAGACTCCTGCTGCTGCTTCAGAGCTTCACAGCCTACACAGAAAACCTGCTCAGCAAGCAAGCCATCCCACCGGCGCAGGCAGTGGGACCCTGCATGTCCGCAGGGCTGACGGTGAGGAGGTACTGGTGCAGCATGCTGAAACTGGGGGCCTTCTACCAGCAGCTCCTGGCCAAGGTGGGACATGTGGGGGGCCCTGACGCCCCACAAGCCAAGTGCAGGGGTCATGGAAATGGCTCTTGCCTCAACCCCCATGATTTAGACCATGCTGCGGTCACAGCCCTTCTCTGGGACACTCCGTGATGCGCGTGGTGGCCACACCGGACGTGTTCCTGGCTCATGACCCTCCATGCTGACCCATGTGTCAGACGGGACACATCTGTCCCGCACTGTCCCCTCCTGGCCTGAGCCCCTCCCCTCCTCTAACCACTGCTCCCAGCCGCTGGATCCAGCCTCCTCCAGGCTTCCACCAGGATCTCAGGGTGGGCAAACTTTGCTGCTCTTATTGCTTGGAAAAGTATTCTCCTCCCACCAATGTGCTGCCCCTGTGGCTCTGCCGATCCCACTGTTTGTGGGGCTGAGCTGGCTCAAATCAGTGAAGTAATTTGTGGTAGAAATACTATTCCCCTCCTGGCATTTCCCCNAAAAACGATCCTTCTCATGGAAAAGTCTCACAATAATTCAGCTGGCATAACCAGGAGACAGCGCAGGAGGTGTGCAAGAAGGGATGGTCACAAGAAGGGGAGCCAGGGAGCAGGTTTTACTGCTGAGGCTTCTGTCATGAAACCACAGCTCTGCAAAAGGAGCAGTGGCTGGAAAGCTGCCTGACAGCTTGTAAAAATTCAGTTCCCCTGTACTATGTATCGGGGAAGCAAATTCATTTTGCTTTTTAGTCATGTGCTTTGGTTGTAATGGAGCACAGTAAACAGGAAACTCGAGCGCTTGGTAGCTCTCCTCCTCCTCCAAGCTCTGGGAACTCCTCTCCTCCGAAGAGAAGAGCTCGCTGCCTTTGTTGCCCCTTGGCCGCACTGATGTCCTGTCCCCATGCTTCACACCTCTGTATCTGGGCTCTTATGGATCATTTGCAGCCAACTTTGTTTAATCTGTGCCCTGTTTTTGTTCTGTGCTCTCTCCACCAGAAAGCAGCTTGCGGGAAGGAGATCCCCACGCTGCAATCCCCTCCCCAGGCTGGGAAACCTGAGGAGTGCCTGAAACACTGCTTGCCTGACGTTTTGGAGTTAAGAACTTCCACAGAAGTTGCCCAGTCCACTTCTCTGTGCCTGTCATCGAGTGTCTGTGCACCAGACAGCAACGCCTCAGGCAGCTCTCTGCCCAGGGCTTCCTGCAGCATGGCCGAGAGCAGCCGCAGCATCCCCACGCAGATGACTGGGCTGTCTCTGGAACCCTGCGACACCTGCGCCAGTGCACAGGCCAGCCTCCGCGAGGTCGGCAAAGCCATCACCAGCATCTGCCAGAGCCAGAACATCCCCTCGGCTCTCAGCAGGTTCCAGGAGATGGTGGAGGAGACAACAGGGAAAATGACCCTCTCTGCAACAGATGTGAGCTACTGGGCCTCAGAGCAGAGCAAGGACCTCTCCCGGATCAGCAAACACCTCCAGATGCTGCTGCAGCAGATCAACCCTCTGAAGTCTGAGCTGGAAGAGTCAGAGAAGCAGAAGGACAAGCTGCAGAAACAGGTTGAGGACTTTTCCCAGTTGCTTCAGGTGGAGAAGGAGACCCAAGCGCAGCAGAGGAAGGAGGCTGAGCAGAGCCTGGAAGTAAAGAACAAAGAGTATTTAGAGGCTGTAGCCAGGCTGGAGCAGGACAAGGATGACCTACGGAGAGGTACAGTGCTGTTCCCAGCATCCCTGCCCAGGCCCATGGGTATTTGCAGGAGAAGCATGGAGTCCGTGGTCAAATCTTGTCCCACTACCATAAGCAGGGCTGTTTGCCACTGGTAGGTGCCGGAGCTGTTCCCCACTGTGAGACTGTTGTGCCCAGCTGGCAACAAAGCACCAGAAAGCTGCTCGCTCACTCCTCCCCCCCAACCCTGGTGGGATGAGGAGCAGAAAATATAAAGAAAAGCTTGTGGGTCGAGACAAGGGCAGGGATGGATCACTCACCAATTATGGTCATGGGCAAAAACCAGCCTCAACTTGTGGAAAAACCCAAATCAATTTAATTTACTACCAATCAAATCAAAATAAGGATAATGGGAAGTAAAACCAAATCTTAAAACACCTTCCCTCCACCCCTCTCTCCTTCCAGGGCACAACTCCACTCCCAATTTCTTTATCTCGTCCCCCCAAGCAGTGCAGGGGGATGGGGAACAGGGTTGGGGTCAGTTCATCACACATTGTCTCTGCCACGCCTTCCTCCTCAGGGGGAGGACTTCTCACTCTTCCCCTGCTCCAGTGTGGGGTCCCTCCCATGGGACACAGTTCTCCATGAATGTCTCCAGCATGGGTCCTTCCAATGCTCTGCAGTTCTTCATGAACTGCTCCAGCATGGGTCCTTTCCACGGGCTGCAGTCCTTCAGGCACAGACTGCTCCAGCCCAGGCTTTCCCATGGAGTCACGGCCATCTTTGGGGGCATCCCCCTGCTCCAATGCGGGCTCCTCCACGGGCTGCAGGGGCATCTGGTCCTCCTGCACACCTCCTTCCCCCTCCTTCACTGATCTTGCTGCCTGCAGAGGTGTTTCTCTCTCATTCCAATCTCCTGCCCTGCTGCAGGTTTCCCCTGCTAAGTATGGTCTCCCAGAGGCACTACCACTGTCACTGATGGGCTTGGCCTTGTCCCAAGGCAGGTCCGAATTGGGGCTGGGGAAGCTTCTAGCAGCTTCTCACAGGAGCCACCCCTGTAGCCCCCCCTCCCCCGCTACCAAAACCCCACCACACAAACCCAAAACAGAGACCAACTCCAGACAACAGGCACTGGCTGTCCACATCCCGTCACTGCCTGCTCCCTGCTGAAGCACAGCACGATACAATCACTGGATGAAAAATGCTTTGGTGTGGCCATTTGCTGCCTCCTTGTTTAAGTTTTTTTTTGAGGTTCTGTTTTTGTGCTGCTTTAGGAGCTGCTCTGCTGGAAGAGCGCTTCTCCGCCTTAAAGGAAGAGCTGGCTGTGAAGCAGGCTGCTGTGCAGGAGCTGGGTAAGGACCCCTGGGGCTCACCCAGCTGGCACATCTCTCCCCCGGCCTCACTCCAATCTCACGAGTGTTTTACACCCACCTAACTCCTGGCTCCCCCAGAACAGGTTGGGTATAGTGCTGGTGGCAATGGGGGAGAGGACGAGCTGCCTTTGTTGCAGTGCCCAAAAATCACCCAGCATCAGAATAGGCTTATGCTGGTGCTGGTGGAGATTCAGGGGCTTGCAGCCCTCCCATCAGACCAGCCTCCCTTTGCCAGGGCCTGTGGAGAGCCCGGGGCCCTCTGAAGACACTTTATCGAGGAACTTCTCCCCCTCCTGCCAAGCCTGGGCCAAAGGTGCTGTGTCTCCCCAGAGGTCACCAAGACGACCTTGCTGGAGGAGATGAGGACCACGATGGTAGCCAGAAGCCGGGTACTGGAGCTGGAGGAGAAGGTGGAGCTGCTCACTGGCCAGCGGGAGAGCCTGGGCCAGCAGCTGAGTGCCACTACCACCCAGCTGGAGAAGGAGAAGGCCAAAGTGGAGAGCACGCTGAGGCACCAGGAGGTATGGCTGGGCCTGCTCTCCCCTGCTCTGGAGCTGCTCTGCAGCCCCGCAGCATGCTGTGGGAGCAGACCGAGTGCTGCCCGGTGTAAGGGTGGTGGCGAGCGGGTGCAGCAGCAGCCCCATGCAGGCTCGCCTGCCCTGTACAGTCCCTGCAGGCCAAGCAGAGGGCCCTGCTGCAGCAGCTCGACAACCTGGATCGGGAGCGTGAGGAGCTGCAAGCCAGCCTGGGAGAGGCTGAAGAGGACAAGGCCAGGCTGGAAGAGCAGCTGGAAGAGAACCGGGAGCAGAGCAGGCAACAGCTACAGGCACAGCAGGTCAGCGCTGGCACGCAGCATGCATTAGGGGCTCCCTGGGAAGCAGCTGGTGTGGGACACAGCTGTGCCATGGGGGTGTCAGGAGCCGTCCCCCACCCATGGCTGGAGGGGACCCAGTGTGACTGTGTGGCCATCTCCTCCTGGGACCCCCCCCACGGGGGATCCCTCCCCCTCAGCCCCTGTGCAGACACTTCTCCGCTGGTTTTCCCCACGGCCAAGGCAGAGGGCAGCAGCAGGAAGCGACTCCTTGGGCTGCTCCCATGTCTCCAGCATGCCCGTTCCTGGACATGCACCATACTTTATGGTCAGTGCCGTTGCTTCCAACTCACACGGGGACCTTCTAGCTGAGACCCTGCACATTGTCACTGTCCACGTCCCATTGCCATGGGACATCCTTACCACATAAGGAAAGGGAGGGAGCTTTCCTTGGGGGGGGGGGTCCACGTACTCCTGTGGGACCCACCCCAAACTGTACCATCCTGAGGTCTGGGAAAGCGCTCTGCAAACCTCACCACCTCTCTGCTGTGCCCTGCAGGAGCTGCTGGACGCGCTGCAGCAGGAGAAGCTGAGCCTGGAGCAGTCTGCCTCAGAGCTGCAGGCGAATGTGTCCAGACTGGAGGAGCAGGCACGGGAGCTGAAGGAGCGGGAGAGGCTCCTGGTGTTCTTCCCCGAGCTCCACATCCCCGCTGAGATGCAGTTTGAGAGTGAGTGGGCAGCAGCTCCTGCTTTCCCCGCGGTAGCCTTGTGCCTTTGGTGTTTCCTTCCCAGAGCTCGCAGGGGATCCTGCTGGCCCCGGCCGCACCAGCATTATTTATACATCACCATTCGTCCCACTGATAGCCAGGAACGGCTCAGGCCCTGGGCTGTACTAAGCCACTACCATCTTAACACGCCTCCCTACATGGATGCTGTATATCCTACCTCTGGGCCAGGAAGTAAAGCAGGGCCAGGGCACAGGCAGAGCTTTGTTTGCCTTCATGGTTTCAGCTGGCATGGTTTAGGGTCCCAGCTGCCACCTCCCAGGCTGTGCCGGTGCTCCCTGGTTGGGGCAGGCTCCTTTCTGGCGGGCTGTCACCCTGCCCGGGAGGCAGGAGGGCTGCTGCCAACAGCTCCGAGCAGGCAGGCAGCAGCGGGCTGAGCTCTGGCTCCTGCCGTGAGGACATCGTATTTTGTTTGCAGGCACTGGGAGCTTGACCAAGGACATGGAGAAGCAGCTGCAGGCCAACAGCATCCGGATCAGCGTGCTGGAGCAGGAGAACGTGCGGCTCAGGTCTGCGCTAGCCAAGGTGAAGGCAGCTGCTGAGCAGGGTGTGCTGAAGGTGAGGCTGCACCCAAGCCACGGTCCCTGGCACTGTCCCACATCCCCTGGGGACTGGTTCCCTGTTTATGTTCCCTTGCAGAAAAGACTGGCTAACAAAAGGCTGTGGGGCATCTTGCACAATGTCCCCTGCGACTCAGAAGCTGCTTCCCCAGCCTGCACGCGGCTGAACTGGATGAAGCCGCTTCCAGAAGAGCATGAAGCTGGGCAGGGGCTGCAATCCTTTGCTGCCCCAGGGCCTGATCCCGCCTTTGGGAGCCCACCTTAGCCTTGAGGCAGCTGAACGGGGTGTTCCTACTTAATGCTTTCTGAGCCAGGGCAGCCAAGCCGATGCTGGGGCGCTGCAGCATGAGCGGTACCTGCAGCTCAAGGCCACCAGCAGCCAGACCCAGACCCACTCCGGCACATCCCCTGTGCCAGGCTGCAGCCAGGGGCAGCTTGTGAGGGTCACTCGCTCCCTGGGAGCAAGTGGCACAGCCAGGCCAGGCCTGGGGGCTGCTGCAATGCCCTTCCCCTGGGTCAGTCCCTCTGGCTCAGCCCCACTAGGTTTAGACCAGCTCCGTGGTTTTGGGGTGTGCCCACCCCATTTGGGCCAGGGCCTGGGCTCCTATGCCACCAGATCAGTCTGGTTTAACTGGTGTCGGCAGGGAAAGCTAGGTGCACCTGATGTGCCCGGGGCTGGTTCCCAGCTCCTTTTTTATCAGCCCTGCTGTGGCTGTTGTACCACTGTGCCACCATCAGCTCAGCAGTGAAGGCTGCCCAGGTCAGAGGCCAAGGGGCGCGACGGGAGCTGAACACATGGCGGGGGAAATTTCCCCCCTCTTCTCTTCCCCAGCTCGTCCCACAGACCCAGCTGTGGTCTCAGCTCGGTGGGGAGGCCAGCGGGCAGGATGCAAGGTGAGTAGGAACGCAGAGGAAGGGGCTGGGGAGCTTCCCTCTTCTTCCTCCCCTCTAACCGCTCCCACCACCCGCAGGCGGCCAAGCAGCCGAGGCAGTGGGGACAGCAGAGGGACACAGGGACGCGCAGGCGAGGCCCGGCAGCGAGCTCCCAGCAACCAGCGGTTGAAGCCACTCTCAGCAGAGCCCACATGCAAAGCCAGACTCTCCCTCTCGCTGCCGGCTGAGGGCCTGGTGCTCAACCCCGCCGAGCCAAGAGGGAGAGGCAGACCATGCCCTTCCTCCTTTCACCACACCGGTGGCTACCGCAAATAAATGCTCACGAGATTAATGCAGAAATGAAGTCCTCAGCAAGCAGCCACCTGCCCTGCCCCGTGGGACCTCGTTACCTATTCTTTGTGCATCATGAAGGCGCGTTCCTGATCTCTCTGCCCGTGCCGTCAAGCCTGGATGCGGTGTGTGTAGGAACCCCGGGGAGACGGTCCCTGCAGCAGCTCCACCACGGCTCAACTACCAGCTGCTCTCTGGCTGTTGCTTTGCTTTGTTTTCTGCAGGACTGTGGCACCAAATGGGTCTGTGCAGTTCCCCTGTTGTCCCTCTCTGTTGGGCAATGCTGTGGTTTGTGGTAAAACTGAGGGTGACAGTGCAGAGGGCTGGGCTGGTGTGTCCCCTTCTCCGTCAGCACAGCAGCCCCAGGAGAAGCTCTGCTGCAGGGACTGGGCTGGGGCTGGTTTTCCCCAGCTGGCAGCCAGGGGACTGACCCGCACACAGGTGAGTAGCCCTTGGCAGGGTGGCAACGCTCCCTGGGCCTGTGGAGCAGCCCCTGCACAGTCAGCTGAGGGGGGCCAGGGACATCCCTGGTCACTGGAGCTCGGTCACCCACGGCTAAGCTGCTGCTAGAGTCCCTGGCACAGCTCTGACCGTGCTGCCAGCCAGACAATGTCTGGGCGCAGTACAAGTTAGCTCATGTCAAGAAGCATTCCCAAGAGGTGACTGGGATGTGGCCACACTGCTTGGAAGACAAAGGCAGAGCTGGGCTGGGGATGAGAGGAGTCCGAGCCGCTCTTAGCTCACCGGCACAGCCACAGCCTGGGAAAGCAGCTCTCCATGTGCTGCTGGCAGCCATGAGGGCCCAGAGGGGCCGGGGACCACTTTGCTGTGTGTGCAGGCTAGCCCCAACCCCCCCGAGCAACCTCACAAGCCCCAGAGGACAGCTGGAACCACACAACCCCAACATGAGACATGGCGGCTTGTCCTTGCTCTGTATTTAATAGAGACAGACACGTGCGATGCTGCAGCCCAGCAGCCTCCGGCCACCGTGTGGAACAGGAGCCGATCAGGGCTCACAGCGAGTCCCCGGCTACCATGGCACACCTGTGTTCGGCCAAACAAGCCCTGTGTTCAGTCTCTGCAGCTGACTTGTGCCGTCCTTTCTAATAAGTTAGTATAAATAAACTGTTCAGCCCGCCCTGCCCTCCCGCAGCGAGGTGGCAGGTTGCCCCACAGCCCTGCCAGCTCTGTCCCCGGCCCTGGCAGATCTGCCACCCAATGCAGCTGTGGTGCAGAGGGGCTCAGGCTGCCCCGCCAGGCTTGGGGACAGTACGGCCCCAAGCCAGGCTCTGCCCACCCTGCCACAGCCACTGGCAAACAGAAAAGGAAAAAAAAAATAAAAGACTTAGAAAATACTATGAGCAGGGAGAGTGTGGCCGGGCCAGGGCTCTCCCTGCCTCCAGCTTCTGTGCCCCCACCCCATTACACCCATAGGTGCCCCCGTAGCTTCCCTTCCCGGCACCCACTCCCCCAGCCCCCCAGCACTGGCTGGCTGGCCCCCCCCACCCCTCTACTCACACCCAGCAGGGAGAGCCCCGAGATCCTTCACTCTCCGAACGGCCGGGCGCTGCGACGGGCACAGCCATGCCAAACCCGCTCTGGCAGAGAGCACTGCTTGCCCAGCAACCCTTGCCCCCCTCCCTCTCCCCAGAGCAGCAATGGGTCTGTCCCTGGAGCACGTCCATCAGGCCAGCTAGCTCTCCGTGCAGCAGTTCCCTGGAAGGGAGAAGGATGGAGGGCCATTGCATGGGGAGCCTGGGGGGGCTCCAATTCCTCCCCAGCCCTCGCCCCGGTGCAAAAGTGCTCCCTGGTCACTGCAGGGGGCACGGCCAGGCGCCAGTATGGCTCTCACCCAGGATGTTGCGCTTGCAGAGAGGGCAGGTCTGCTGGAGGAGAAGCCAGGGGTCCACGCAGTCCCGGTGAAACTCGTGGGAGCAGGGCAGCACCCGCAGCCACTGAGGGAAGGCAAGCGGATGGCAGATGTGAGGGGAACCGAGTGGTGGTATCGTGACGGCAGTGGTATCGTGACGGTGGTGGCTGGGCCACAGCACTGCTTCCATCGCGCTGCCTGAGGGAGGGGGACGATCCTCCGGACACCCCGGCCCCGGCAAGCGAGGGGAGGATCAGCCCCAGGCAGCAAAACGATGGCACAAGCATGGGTGACCCCAAGCGGTGACCAGGACAGGCTCCAGCACAGCACCAGTCCCCCCAGTCCCTACCTGGCTCTTGTGGAACTGGTCCAAGCAGACAGCACAGCTATCAATCTCGCAGGCCCGGCTCCGGAGCGGTTTGCCAGGATGGTACCGCCGGGTTCTCAGTGCCGACAGCTGCCGCCGAATGTGCTGTTTCAGGTCCAGCTGTGAAGGCAGAGCAGAGGGTCAGACGCCGGACGCTGGTCTCCCTGGCGAGGAGCAGAATGGAGATGTTCCCACCTCGGCATCCTGCTCTGATGGGTCTTGCCTCGACTGCCGCTGGGCCTGCACGATCACCCCAGTGCAGAGGAGCAGGGCAATCAGCAGGATGGTGTTCCACAGCTTCTGGAGGTACTTCTGCAGGAACAGCGCCAGCGGGCAGTCAGGGACCGGGGTGGGGCGCGAACCGGAGACCCCCATCCCACTCCCGGCCCTGCCACGGCTGCTGCCCCACACCAGGAACCCCAGCTACGTGAGGAGTCCTTGCCGGTGCCGGCACACGTACCTGGACCTGTGAGCTGTTCTCCCCCGTGCAGATGACCCCCTGCCACTCCCCATAGAGGCCCCCTCGGGAGAGGCCACAGGTCGACCACAGGGTGAGGGTCACTCCCTGCAAGGCAGGAGATGGCATTGACGATGGGCATGACGGCTCACGGTGCTGCCCGAGGCCGGGAGAGCCTGCCACGCTGGGGGTATCACATGTGTCAAGGGGAGGAGAAAGCACTGGCGGCTGCCAGCTGCCCCGCTCCCACAGAGCAAGTCTCTGGGGAAACCGAGGCACCGGCAGCTTCAACAGTCTTCGAGGATCTGGCTCCTGCTCCCCACAGCTCAGCCTCCCCCATCGGTTGGGGAAGTTTGGCTGCGCACAGCCGTGCCCTTGCCCTCCCACCAGGAGAGAGGAGGAGGAAGAGGAGGACCTACATACCAGGTTCTCCAGCAGCACCGCCTGGTATGTGATCTTTGCCGTAGCCCGGAGACCCCTGTGAGCAAAAGGCGAGAAGAGCATCAGTCCCATGGGCACAGCAGGATCTGGCCTGCAGCACCCACTTCCCCATAGGGATGGGCAGCCCACGCTGAGCCATGGGCAAGGGGGGCCACCGGGGACAGAGGAACACACAGGGGAAGTGACAGCAAGACTCCCCCTTCCCAGCCGTGCCCAGCCCTCTGAGCGACCTCACACAGGTCTCTTCCTCCCAGCACCATGCCTCAGTTTCCCCATCTGCGACACTACAGCAGCGAAACCAATTTACTGCATGCAAGAAGGATGGAGGGAGTCCTAATATTGTAGGCGGTGGGGATAAACACCCACAAACGTGGTGGGGATGACGGTGTCATGCTGATAACCAGCTGGTCTCGCTAATCTGTACTGAGAGTTCTAAAGATCTTGGCCGAGGGCACTGTTAGGCCCTGCCAGCACGTGGAGACCCATGGAAGGGCTCAAGCCCTGAGGAAGGGCTGGATCTGACTCAAACCCTCCCTGGAAACATGCGTCTCAGCCCCAGCTGGCCTCTGCACAGCACAAGCTTGACGCCAGCCCAGCAAACGCAACGTGCTGTGTGAGAAGCCCCACCAGGGCAGCCCCTGGCTGTGACAGCCAGGCAGGGAACCAGGCACAGAGCTACAGCTCTCACCCAGCCTCTCCCACTGCTCCAGCCCGTACCGCAGCAGCGCTCCCAACAGCTTGGTGACGTTGTCTGAGGACTGGATCACGATCACAGGCTTGGCAAGAAGCTGGGAAACGTCCAGCTGCACCGGAAAGGAAAGCAACAGCCATCAGCGGGGCATGAGACCAGCTTGGGGACCCGCCTCCGGGACTCTCCTACCTCCCGGATGGCATTCTGGTTCAGTGCCAGGATGAGCAGGGCTGACGCCCCCAGCACCAGGGCTCGCTTCATCTGCGGAGACAGAGGGCACAGGCTCAGAGGGCCAGACAAGCAGGAGGACAGGCAGCTGGGCCATGCCCTCATTCAGCTGCCGTCCCACAGCAGGGAGCAGGCAGCACCCGGTGCCTCTTTGCCCTGGCTGAAGTATCACAAGGGAGCCAAGAGGCTCTGGCACTGCCCAGCAGTCCTGTCAGGGACTCCCCCTGCCACCAAGCACAGGCCAGGACCACCCCCATCTGGCGAGGAGACACCCCAGGAGGTGCCCTGCGGGCTTGTGACCAGCAAATGCCATGGCAGCCCCTGGGCCAGGCAGAAGGGACCCCAGGCCAGGCGGAGAGTCACCTTGCTGACAACGGCGGCGGTGAAGGACTCCTCCTTGGCACCCCGGGGGACCTCGGCCACCTCCTCGCCAACGGGCACCACGCCAATCCAGCTGTCGGCAGTGCCCAGCTCAGGCTCTGCGTCTCCCACCTGGGGGGGGCACGGCAGTGTCGGCGAGAGCCGGGATGGACACCCGAGGCTCAGGGCACCCCCAAAGCACTCCCACGGCCCTGGGTGCCCTGGGGAGCTGGGCACTGCGCAGGGATAGGGACAGCAGCTGGGGTGGCACAGGGGACAGGACCTGCCCCCCCCACTACCCCCATCCCCGCCCACACCTCTCCTCTGCCTCTGGGCACCCCCAGCTGGCAGCACCCCCTCGCTGCCTG
>VYZV01021742.1:7165-37940 GCA_013401275.1 Pandion haliaetus | reverse complement strand
TATTATTAACCATTATATCATTGTGTATAATTATGTTATTTGTACATGACTAGAGGACAACATGGTCTCCAGGGTCATTAGCAAAGATGTAGTAATGAGCTGAATTCCAATTGCACACACACTTACACAAATCATCTGTAGCTCCTTCTGAGTTGCAGAGATTATGCCTCACAACCAAGTTTAGCCTTGTAAAACATATTGTTGCAGCATAAGAAGGTACATTGAAGTCTACGTACATACCTTCACAGAATCAGGACCCAGATCACACAGCCACCCCTCAGGAAGGTCAGAGCTGACCCCATCTGCTTCATCATTCCTTAAATTGTTCACCTCCCATCCTAATGCAAGCAGTAAGCTTTTCCATTCCTCTTAATTATTTTATTCTTATGAACTTCATTCCAATAGTGAATATTTGTTGTTGAAACCATAGTGATAACAGATAGTTACTGGAGACACTCACAAGTATTTTCAACCACTCTTTTTAAAATTTGACTATATTAGGGTCTCTCTGTGGTAATGTTACCATGAAGATAAGATACAGTTTCGAAATAATTCTTGCATCAGTTTTCAGTTATGACATTAGCAACTGTTCCAGAAGATACAAATATAGATCATTCTTCCATCTCAGCATTTCCCTGAGAAAACATAGCTTCTCAGTATTTTTTTCAGAACTTCACTTCTGTTCAAGCTCTTCTGGGAAGATATGTACAGCACCTAGCACACTCTGACTGTAGTATAAATTACAAATATTTTGTTACACATGACTGAAATAAGTAAGGGACTTTTCTTGAGGGCACACTGATATAGGCATAAAGGAGAATTTGTACTACTTTCAGAGAAAATCCTTTTTTTTTCACCTCGCATAAAGAAAGACAGGAAAAGCAAATGAAGTGAATAGAGAAGAGAATAAAAACTATGAGGAAGGGAACAATGATTTCTATTTTCCAATTAAAAGTGAGTAGAATAGACATTTAAGGACCCAATGAGATTTTGGGGTGAGATATGGAATCTAGTAATTTTAATTAATTCCTGCATATTTATATTTTTTATATTAGGCTCTCTTGCACATTGTTGCTTGTATGTGTATGCATATGTACATGTACATATACTTGTACATGTACATGATAGACACATCTCACAAGCTGTTAAAAGCAGAACATACCTACCGATAAGTGGAGCTGATCCAGCAAACAGCTTTACTAGCTTCAGAGTGGGCCACTTGTGTATGACAAGGAATAAAGTACAGTCACAAGTGGGTCTGTGTGGGTAATGGAGAATAGACCTCAAAACTAGTAATCACATTAATCAGGTAAGTTCTCCAAGGAATCATTTCAGCAAAGTAGGTGTTTAACATGAAAAGATGAGATAGAAATAGTCAGCAAAGAGAGGATCAAGAGCTTTACTGAAAGGTATAGCAGGATTAGCTGTCCTTTAATTGGGCCCATGGTAAGAAATCAGAGCAGTTTGTTTTGTTTGGATATGTGAGAAATTTTGGAGATGTAAAACCAATGGAACATTAAAAGTTTTGAATTTTGTAAGTATATGTAAGGCTGTGAGCTGGCTAACGAAAAATACAGTAGGAAATGTCCAACTGGAAGTCTCAGCCAAAATGGATTAAGATTGGACTTCATTTGCCTCTTTTCACTCTTCACCAAGTGAGTTTCTATTTTTCCTTCTCATATATACATTTGGCTGCTTTAATTTTCTTGAGTCAATAGACCAAGTAAAAAGCATCACATTAGAATATATTTACTCTGCTGTAAGTATTTGAAAATACAAAAGCCACAGATTAGAAAATGACAAAAACACAGTATAGCAAACCTTAAGGATGAGCAGCAACTCAGCAGTATTAGACATATCACCCTCTTCAGATTTCCCATGGCATTTGAAATGAATAGGAATTGTTTAAAAGAGGAGAAAATTAGTAGTGTAAAGTACAAAGAAGAAAATTAACCTGTCTGAGACATCTCAGTCTGGGGATCTGACAATTTTTGACTGGGAAATGCGTAAAACAGATATCATGTAAAATGATAACCCCTCAGCCTTCCCAACCCCCTAAAGTCCCATTAAATTCTTTACATGATATAGGCAGAAAAATAATACTTCCAATAAATTTTAATTTTTTTCCAAGTGAAAGGATAGTCTTGATTTATTTTTTTTATTTAAAAAAAAAAAGACCAAAAGTTCTGGTATGCAGAATGTTTCTCTTTTAGATCTTTAAACTGACTCTAGTCTGGTATGGTAGTAATAAAAGATTGTCATCTGGTTTATGACCTGTGCAAAAGGCACTAAGTGGTCCCAATTCCTGCCTTCCTGGCCATATCACAAATGTAGCTGCCCCACACAGTATTCTCACCCTGAAAGAAAAGGTGCCTAAGGAGATCCTGTGGAAGTCAGTGCGGTGATGAAAGCTTTCCAATGAACCCTTCTACATGGATGAACGCAGAAGGGGCCAAGTGCCAATCAGCTCTCAGATTTTCACTGCATCATTCTTCAGTGATTTAGCTGATAAATTCTTAAGAGGAGTAAAATCAAAACCTGGGTGCAACCGCAGAAGAGGATTTTCTTTCTGGTGTTGTGAATGAATATTTGGATAAAAAGATACATGTCTCAGTTCTACTCCCACGACATTAAGCCCTGGTATTTCTGGAACCTGACTACTGTCTCTTGGCACATTCTCTGGAATGTAAAGTTTCAACTTTTTTTTTTTTTTTGCATAAAATAAAAATGTTTTTCAGATTTTTCCTAGGCAGTTGCTGTTCCAAATTTGCCAAATATATCAGCTACTTCCATGATTCCCATGCCAGGGCTGCTCAAAAACCATCATCAATACGTAAGTAGAGCTTAGCAGCTCCTAAGGGGTTAAACTTGCTATTCTGAGCTGAGCCAATTTCACTTTGTATGTTCTGCAGTGCAGTGAAAGTTAATTCATTCTAAAGCACAGAGCTTTCCAGCAACATTGTTAATATTATAATGTTCCTTTGCTGCACTGTCCTAGCTAGTTTATTAGATGAGAGAAAAATACAGATGTGCTGACAAGCAGAGTTATACCAACCCATGCTGGCAAAATATTTATTAAAATTACTTTAAATAATTTTTATGCAGAAATATAAGCTCCTTTAAAATTCCAAAGTAGTTATTTTGATTTTTAGTAGTATAGTTGATTACATTTGATATAGGCCAGTTGTTTGTTCTCTTTTAATAAAAAGGCATGCTCTTCTGATTGTGTGATGATAATTTTTCTGCTCTTTGAGCTGCACTAGAATTTCCTGAATTAAAAGGTAATTGGATTAGATGGGTGGTATATTTAAAGATATAGAAAAAATGAATATACCAAAATAGCAACACAAAGACAGACATTATGGCTGCTGTTTCTAACAACAGGAAAGCAAACCAATCCAATAGTCCTAGAGTGACTGCTGTGGAAAATGCAAAACCTGGTTGAACCCACATGCAACAGCTATAATGAAACAAACAAACAAACAAAATCATTAAATTTCTATGCAGAATGGAGTGAAGGTTGACAGCACATTCAAAGTCTAATGCATTTATTGGGCAGTGTCATTCCCATCTGAGCTCTAGCAGTCAGATAAGGGCAGAAACAGTTTATTACAATATACAAAGGCCTCTAAGAAAGTCATCTTACTGGGTAAACTTTAGCAGTAGACAAGCTGGGAGTAAAGGTACCAAGACAAGATTTAACACCTTTTCTTCCATTTCACTCAACACAATACTGAATACTAGTGGCTTTTGCATTATTTAAAGCTCACTTTGTGCCTGTATCTTGTTGCATGTTTAGGTCCCCCGACATATGTATGAGACAGTTGATTTCAGTCTCATTTCAAGGCCTTATCCTGAGCTCTAAACATATTTAGAACAACGTCATTACTACGGCATCAATACATCTGAAAATCCACACAAACAACATCCTGCCATACCTGACAAACTATCCAGCTTACCTCCAAGACAGTGGCTGTCACAACCTCCAGTGGCTGAGCTCTTCGTAAATCCTACCGCTGAGGAGAGTGTAGCACAACCACTGCACTTTTCCAAAGCCTGTGTGAAGAGAGACCACGAGCACAAATGCCACGGTTAGCAGAGGTGGTCCTCGGTCAGCAGTTATTCCAGCTGAGGTCAGTGCCAAAATCAGTGCTGACTTCAATGGCCATGCTATCAAGAAGCTGGAAGGGAAGACAATCCAGACCAGAGAAAACCTTGCACAGTGAAAGGTGGGGTAGCCGTGGTCACTCTTGTTCTTTGGTTCGGTTATCTTTTGACAGGCCTCCTGGTTGACACTAGTTTTAGTGACATGCTGCTTTCCTAAGCCATCACTGTCTTTGGAACAGAATTCTTTGTTTCAGCACCTCAAACGCAGCTGAGGTCCCATGCTTCAAGGCACCCTTGTAAGACAATGTTCATGTCTTCTTTTGTTTCAGATTTTGAGAGTTCAACCAGTTGATTTGTTGTGACTGCTCAGGACACAAACAAACATTGGGTAATTTCTCTCAAGAAAAAGTTCCATGGAGATTTTAAAAGCTTCTCATATTCGTAAATCACTCAACTTCCTTGATTTCTGAATTCACATAAAAAAGGAATGAAAGAATGCTAAAAATATAAAACTAAAAGATCTAATACTAAAAATGAGAATGTTTTAAAAATAAAAAGCAGAAAAATCAGATATGTTATAGAATCTGCTTGCAGTCTTGCATCCTTGCAATGGAGATAAGTTATCATTCTCTATCCTTAGGCATTTGTAAGTGACCATAAAAACAAACAGACAAACAAGTGTAGTATTTCAGAAGTAGGAGAGTAAGTTGTTTAAATGCAAGAGGAAAATAGGAGAAACTGAATGAAGAGCATGTCTTTAGAGGAAAAGAGAGAGCAGATGACAACACAAACTCTCATGAGGAAGAAAGCATGAGTTAAATCATATTGCTAAGAAATAAGTAAAAGAATAAGAAAATCCAGAAAGTGACATCTTAGTGGTGTGTCAGGTGGAAGGTGGAGAATGCTGTCCCTCATGTGGGACATTTGAATAAGAAGTTTTAAATACTGTATCTAAAATTTCACTAATTTGAAGAACTATTCATTTTGTTCCTGAAAGTCTCCCTTTTCTTTTAAGCTGACTGCCTAGGTGTCTCAGGATTGATTTTCTTTTCTATCACTTCTATCAATTCTTAGCATTATCTAAGTGCAGGACAATAATCCTGAAATGACTCAGTATGTAAAATTAGCTGCCTTGTGCATATCAGAGAGAATGTTGATTCAAAGACTATATAAATATGGTCAGAGATGGTTATTTCTCAAACCAATGAGCAGAGCTAGAAATAAAGTTGGCCAAGAAACCAGTCTATCCATATTGTATGGATTTAATCTTGGTGAATAACTGTGAAATGCTAATTAAAAAAGTACATATGGAAGGAGCAATCACAGACAAAAAGGCATGCATGACTAGCATACCAATTCTGGGTATTTAGACAGCATTATAAATGTCCAAAATTAAGGATCTGTCCATGTTTTCAAGCTCCTGGGCTCACTGTACATCCCAGGCACATCCCAGCTGCATATCATGGTATGACATATGGCTGCTGTCTTTTGAGACTTGAAGTTTCACAAAGACGAAACCAACACTGTGTGGACTGGCTGAACTTCAGCCAAGCCCCCAGTAACTTGCATGTATTTTCAGGTCCATTTAGATGCTGCTTTTCTGTTTGTTCTGGTAGGAGGCTGTTGTGGTGGGTTGACATTGGCTGGATGCCAGGGGCCCACTCTATCATTCCCCCTCCTCAGCTGGACAGGGGAGAGAAACTATAACAGAAGGCTCATTGGTCAAGATAAAGACTGGGAGAGATCGCTCACCAATTACCTCCACAGGCAAAACAGACTTGACTTGGGGAAATTAATTTAATTTAATTTATTACGAATCAAATCAGTGTAGGGCAATGAGAAATAAAACCAAATCTTAAAACACCTTCCCCCCACCCCTCCCTTGTTCCTGGGCTCAACTTCACTCCCAATTTTCTCTACCTCCTCCCCCTGAGCAGTGGAGGAGGGTGGGGAGTGGGAGCTGTGGTCAGTTCATCACATGTCTCTGCCATTCCTATCTCCTCACACTCTTCCCCTGTCCCAGTGTGGGGTCCCTCCCATGGGAGACAGTTCTCCATGAATTTCTCCAGTGTGGGTCCTTCCCACGGGCTGCAGTTCTTCTGGAACAGACTGCTCCAGCGTGGGTTCCCCACAACGTCACAAATCCTGCCAGGAAACCTGCTCCAGCGTGAGCTTCCCACAGGGTCACAGCCTCCTTTGGGCACCCACCTGCTCTGGTGTGGGGTCCTCCATGGGCTGCAGGTGGATATCTGCTCTTAACACAGCTAAGTGCAAAGTTATACATTCAGAGACAAGGAAGATGAAGACTGGAAGGAGAACCAGAGGACAGATATATTTTGTAAAGCTGTGAAAATATAGTGGATGTGTGGTTGCATACAAGTTTGTAGGTGGTATGATGGAAGAAAGGGCTGCTTATGATTTGGGGATAAATAATGGGGAAAGTAATTAAATATAGTCAGGTGAAAGCCTAGTGTACAGTTCTGGTGAGGTTAATAGGAAACCAATCCTTAATACCACACTTCAGAAAATCGCATAAATTGGAGAGGGAAAATTGGAATACAAAAATATTATAGGTCCTGAGAAGATACCTCACAGTGAGACGTTTAAAGAGTCTGGTTTATTCACTTTAATAAAGAGAAATTTCCAAGATCTTGATCACAGACCCTAGTACTGGGAAGAAAATAGTAGATACTGATAGGTAATTTAACAGAGAAAGGCATGAGAGGAATAAAATGGCTCAAAGCATAAGGCAAGCAAAATCGCAATTAAAAATAAAGCACAAATGCTTCTTAAAGAATGCCAGAAATCTTTAGAACCAAATCTTAAGAAGAATGGTGCCTTTTCTGTCTCTATGTCTTCAAATAAATACCTCTTACTTGAGCAAGAAAGGTATTTTAGCAAAACACAAAACTGTTGGGCTTGTTACAGGGGAAGCTGAATGAAACTTAATGACCTATGATTCACAGGAGGTCAGACTAGACTATCTAATAGTCCCTTCTGGCCTCACACGCTATGAGTCTATGAATAAATCTATGAAAATGCTGAGCTGACTCACCCACTTCCTTGCAGAAATCCATTTTCTCCTTGTCTCTAAGAAAAGGCAGGTTCTCCAGTGCTTTGAGGGTAAATTTCTGCACTGGTCAAAGCATGGATGTGTTGATGCTTAGTATGAGATAGCCTGTCATCTTGCATTGATTTCACACTGGCTAGGTTTGTCAAATATCTATGCTGGTAGCTGGCATGGTTCTAGCAACTTTTGGTTATAGCACTGTCACGTCCCAGTTTCTCAGGACGATGACTCAGGTTTGCTGATTCCCAGGTCAGGATTAAGGTGAAATGACACCAGGGATTCTTTAACTCACAAAACTCAATTTTTATTTGCTCATATCAAGAATTGGCATGCTCACCACCAAAATTGGTATGCCCACAACAAAAATTGGTATGCTCACAACAGGAATTGGCATGAGGCTATGTCAGGAAACTGTGTAATGTGCTAACCATACATCACCAAACGTGTACTACAGGCCTTGTTTATTTGGGGAAGACAATAAGGGGAACCCTCCCGTTAAGTCACGAGGTTCAGAGTGGACCCCCTTGCTTTCTAAACTCCTTCTCAGCAAGGAGCCTAGGGGCGGCTGAATCCACTCCTAGTCCCAGACTTGGTCAATGGTTTATGTCTGAAGGGATGAGGTGTAGCAATTACAGAAAAGGAATAGGGAAAGAGTGAGAGAGACAAAGAAGAGAAAGATTTCACCTGTCCTGGGTCCAGCGTTGGTTCAGTCAGAGGGGTGCAGTCAGCCGAGGGCTCCAGTTCCTGTGGGCTTGCACACATAGGGCTTCAGTTTGTGTCCTTTTATCATCCTTGCCCCTCCTGTGGGCGGGCACTCAAACTCATTAGGCTAATTAGGTAGCCTTTGGGCCATGGGCTTGGGAGTCATTTGGGGAGTAGCTTCCCCTTCCCTGTTGCCATACATGGAGAGCTGCCCTGTTCAGCACATCAGAACAGCACATCAGAACAGGGAGGGGGGCACTCTCCAGCACACCCTCCCCCTCCTGTTGCTGATGGGCTTCTTTCCACCTCTGGTTCCTTGCTAGGCAGAGTTCGTTGTTAGGCAGAGTTAGTTGTCAAGCAGAACTTGCCCCACCGCAATGTTTGAGACATTAACTCCTTCAGTCTCTCACAAGTGCGAATTACGATAGCCATTTCCCCTTCTTACATGATGACTGGGATTGCGTATCTTCCTTTTGCCCCAGTTCTGTAGGCTACTCGTTGGTCTCTATCCCTCTTTGAAAGTTGGTAGCATAGCAGATGTGCAGAAGCTGTCTAATTCTGACCTTATCAGCAGAAACTCTTGATTTTAATGTCTGAAGAGAAATACAGATGATAGTCAGATGCATGAAATCCATCCAAGCCAAACCCTTAATGTCTCTGAGGATTCTGAGATAGGAAAAATAACAAACCTTTATAAAGTAGAAAAATGGGCAAGATAAAATAAAACAAAAATCTAACTTAATTCCAGACCCATGACATCCTACATAGGTGTTTATGGCAGAAAAGTAGAACTCCCTGAGCCAAAGATTTCTAGGGAATATGGTTAAAAAGATAAAAATAGTGACAAGTTTTAAACAGAGAACTCTATAAGGTCAAAAAGTGAGTGAAGCTGGGTGAGAAAGCAGCACTTCTGGGATAAACGGGCTGCTCTGTATTTTTACCAGGAGGGCATCTTTTCATTTCCAAGAGGAATTTGTTTGTTGTCCTCAGTGGAAATGCTGAAAGACAGTAGCACCTGAAATCTGCTGTTTTCTCTCAGGATGAATCCTTTCCTGGGACATGAGGGGCAGGCAGCTGATTTGGAGACATACTGTTTATATACCTATGAGCTGGCTTTGGTGTATGGGGTTTTTTGGCAGGTTTTTTTACAGCAGTGTATTGCAGTTTGTTTAGCAAAGAAATAATAAAGTGAAAACCATACCACTGGAAAATTAGCCTTTTGTATGCCATGATTATGAATTTGTGTTTAAGATTTTGACACCTCTATATATCCTGCCATAATGATTTTACTCTTTCTTATGACCAGTTCCAATTCCCCAGAGTATTTTTTTATACCCCAAAATATCTTCCTTTGCTATTAAAGAAGATTAGTTAGGAAAAGAGGGAGATATTAATCCAGTAAAGGTCACATCATCTTGATTACAGACAGCCAGTAAAGCAGAATTCTTATCTCTAGCAAAAGGGAATGGTACAAACCTGAGAAGTTTTTATCTCGTTTTATTAAAAAAAGAGGAAGATTTCCATTTCTTTGCTATAAATCCCGAGAAATCTTCACAGTTCATTTTAGCATCATGCTAACTAAATGGAATTAATTTGACAATGCCCATCCCTGAACCTCCAACCTCAGGATTTTGTCAAGTACAACAAATGTTTCTCTTGTCCTCCACCTTTCATTTCTTGAAATGTGTTTTCTGAGCATTTCTCTACAGGCAACCTGAAATTTCATTTCCTTGCAAATTTCTGCATCCTATAGTTAGGTAATTGTATTGTTTTATTTATCAGGAACCAACTGTCTGTTCACACTCTGCAAATGTAGACAAAGACATGTGTCCTGCCCTGAGGAGCTTGTACGCTAATTCAAACACTCTTGTACCATGAATGGTATACATGTTTAAGATAAAATCATCAGGCCTGATACTGTGATTCATTCTCAAACACTTACAAGGTTAGTATTGTTGATTTCAAGTATACTACTTATATGACTAAACTGTAAAGTGCAAAAGTGCTTGCAAATTAAGTTCTTAAAATGCTGATTTTAAAATGTGACATGCAATAACTGTATTACATTTGATAAATGAATGATTCCAGAATGCTTGGAAAATATATGCTACTGTCGTGGTTTCAGTCCAGCCGGTAACAAAGCACCATGCAGCTGCTCGCTCGCTCCTCCCTGCCCCCCTCCGGTGGGATGGGGAGGAGAATCAGAAAGGAGAAAAGAAAAAAAACGGAACCTCGTGGATTGAGATAAGGACAGTTTACTGGGACAACACAAAAAGAGAAGTTGTAACAACAACAGTACTAATAATAGAATATACGAAACAAGTGATGCACAGTGCAACTGCTCACCACCCAGCACCTGACGCTCCGCCACTTCCCCCACCGAGAGCAGAGAGAGTCCCCCCAGCCCGCTCCCCAGTTATGTACTGAGCATGATGTCACACGGTATAGAATAGCTCCTTGGCTAGCTCAGGTCAGCTGTGGTGGCTGTGCCCCCTCCCAGGTTCCTGTGAAAATTAACTCTATCCCAGCTGAACCCAGGACAGCTACAAAGCATGAAAATGAAATATTCATCTCACAAAGGTGATCTTGCTATAATATGACGAAATGTTGGACTTTTTGATGAAATTAAAATGTTCCCCTCCTAACTGCTCTTCATATATTGAAATGATTGATTAATTCAAACATCTTCAATTATCAGCATTCAAATGTAGTTAAGACACTTCTAGTGGAAAATTAAGACTTAAATTTCTTTATGTTTATTTTGAGTTCAGAAGACAGAAGCTGACAGGTAGCCTTTTTGTCTTACAATTCCACTGTAGTACAGGGATGAGAGCAAGAAGGGTACAGGAATTTGTCTCTTTCACACAACAATATAGAGTAATATCCCTTAGAGGTGAGATAAACAGGCACAGAAAAGTAGGGAAGGAGGTGGTTGAATGTGGAGAGGGAAGGAACTCCTCTCTTGCCCATCAGGCAGCATTCTGCTATGCACAAACCTTTTGCAGTAGTTCACAGGGCACCCAGACATTACAGCAACATCCTGTTGTTTCAGTGACTGCTGTGTCTCTGAGGGGAAAGACGAATAAGGCTAGTGGCCCTTGGTCTTGTGTAACAAAGCACAACTCGTGTTGGAGAGAGCTGCTAACGTTTTTGAGCTGCCACTGCTTCCTACCCCACCTCTCATTAATTTGCCATCATCTAATGTTCTTTCTAATATACTGAGATCATACTGACGCTGCAATCCAGTGCAGTGCCAGGATCCAAAATCTAGCACTGAATGAGCTCTCGCCAATACTGCAAAATGTGTAACAGCAGCACTGTGGCAGGCAGGTTAGGCTAAATGGCATCTTTAATAGGAGGGACTAAGTGCTTCGCTGTGATGCTGTGGTACCGTACGTGCATACTGTGGTTCAGCCTTTTATCTCTCCAGCTACTCAGGCTATGTTATACTGTGCTTCCCATGGCATCACAGAGATGTGATCCCTCTTTCTAGCAAAATGGGGGAGTCCGGGCTTCACCACTTGAGGCTGCAGTGACAGAGCATCTGAAGCAGGAGCATAACATGGGAAGCAGGCTTGGAGCCAGAACCACTTTGGCTTCAGTGGCCTTCACTCCCAGCTGTCTATAGGATGTTTACAACAACATTTTTGCTTGTTCTGAAAAGGTTCCACTAAGTTCTTTTGGCTTATCTTGAATCCTGGAGGCAATTGGTGTAGTCCTTTTTGGCTCTTGAACAAACTCAGTGCATCTCTGGTATTTCTCCTGAGCTAATTTTTTACAATGTTTGCTCTGGAATCACCTTTCATGTGTTTTAGCATATCTGTTATGCCCAGATAACATCACAAACCTTCACTAACGTAATTTACAGAACTCATGTATGATACACATTTGTTCCCAGCATCCCCAGCAATGAAAGGCTGCAGTGGTGGTGGCAAAGTTAAATACACCATGGGAGCACTACCTGGTTCCTCAGTAGATTTCCTGTTAAAAAACATGTTTCCTGGAGATAAAGATCATGATATTTTTTCCAGTATGAGCTCTCAGGCTAACAGAAGTGTCCTTTACAAAAATAAGCATACCCAAGTACAGTTCAATGGTTGGATAGCCTAGACCATAGCTTGCTGCTGTGATGGTTTAAAGAGGAAAATTTGTGTTGACTGTCTGAGGATCACTCAACTCTTTTTTTATTTCTTTTCTCCTTCTTCGAAATTATCTGCTGCACCCAGCCAGCTGTACCACACATACTTTTCCTCTCAATTTGCTGATTACATTTCCCAGATTTTGCCCTGAAAACTTCTTACCAGAGTATTTCTACCTAACCAGTTTCCACTAGATTTAACTTCTGGGCCAGTCCACAAAACAAGGCTGCTCCTGCCCAGGCTGAGACTGCCAGTTCTGACGATCACTGTTGTAACCCAGGCTGTGGCTGGAAAAGCATGGTATTGACATTGCTTCTGGAACTGGCATCAGGATAAAAAAATGCCTTTGGGGGTACTGCTACTTTACTGCTTTACTAGGCAGTATTTCTGTCTTGCAAACAGTACAAAATATCAGTCCAGCACTACAGTGGGGGTAACAGAAAAACAATACCTGTCTGCTATGCTGAGAGAATCTCTCAAAGTGCTTTCACTTCCTATATTGCTTTTACCAAACCTGCCCTTTGCTCTGATTTCAGGCTGCAGCCAGGCGCATCTTCAAACAAATTAATAAGCTCTTCCTCATGAGGACAGGCTGACTTCAAGTGTGACTTCAAGTGGCTACACCGGAGTAATTTTAAATGATGCATACTCATCTGAATAAAAAGTAAACAAAAATAGGGCAGCATGAGAGAACAGTGGAAATAACCCAGTACTAAGTCAAAATAAAATTGGAAACTAAAGGTAAAATGCTGGAATGAAACAAAGAGATAGAAAAAAACCCACAACACTTCAGAATAAAACACTGAAGTCAGAAATTGAAATGGAAACACTGAAACAAGATGGGAAAAGTGAAACAAAAAGGCAAAACCTCTGTGGGCTCATAGTGCCATAACAAAATAGAGAAGTGAAAATGTGTCTGGTTTTAATCATGCCAAAAACTTTTTAGCCAAAGCTTTGCCAAGTTTATCTTTTTTTTCAGATAAATTTCTGTAGTTTTTTTACAAACACAAATTGAAAAGGCTACTTTAATGGTAATTAGGAAACATACTGCAGAACAACATATGTGAAAGCAAAAAGTCAAAGATGGGACAAAGGAACAAGAGAGGAATCTTTGAAAGGAAACTGGAAGAAATGTGGATATTTCAAAGTATGTAGATAACAGAGTGCCAGGCAGATATAATTTGGTTTCTATTGAAAGAATTGTTGCAGAGACCACATTCAGCATGGAACCAGCCCTACATCCAGAGTAAAAGCCCCTACTTGTGATACTTGGACATAATGACCTGGACACAATGTGAGTATGTGATGCAGTGCACTGCTTGGCTGTGATGTCTGTGTCAAGAGTAGCTAAGAAAAGATTTTTCTGCATGACTAGTAATATATACAGGTGGTTATAAAGCCTGAAATACAGCCAACTATGTCATAGGCAAGATAGAATGGAGAAGCTTCTAGTATTCAAAGATTTTAGCAACAGTCATGGTGAAGAAAGTAAAGGTATTAGAAATGTTATACAAACAACCATGGCTTTGTTGTAGCATATTATGCTGTCTGCAATCCATCACTTTAATACAGACACTTGCTTTTCAGTCTGGAAATAGAGATGCACTGGTATTTGTTATATGCATTCAGCATCCTGAAGAAATAATCTCTTTTGTGTCTGATACAGCACTCATTCTCTTCACTATTAAAGTATACGTGCATGGTGAAAAAAGAGAGGAGTCAAATATGACACTGTTTTCACAGGTGTGTCTTCGCTCGTGGGAGGTAGACAGATTTTATTGTACCCTTTTCACACAGATTAGCAAACACAGTTTGTGAGACTACTTACAAGATAACCATGTAAAATAATTGTATATCGAGTCTATCGGAGTTATATTCTGAATTATGTCACAGTTTTGATCTGTTGTTATATATTAAAATCTAAGAAGTGAAGTGAACATTTAAAGAACTCTTTAAAATCTCTTCGGAGTCCTAGCTTTTGTATGTCATAGATTTAGATATTGTAATATAGATGTAAAACTTTTATCTTTAAAATGTAATTATGCAAATCCCACTGAATAGGGAAATGAGTACACAGAGCTATGGAGTATAAACACAGGGATGTGGCAGAGGATGGATGTAAAAATGTTGTAAGTGCCACATCTAAAAACCTGGCACAACCACCTGTTGGTTTCAAACCCATGGATAAGCTTGCTTCATACCTCTAATACAATGCAATGTATTATTTCTGCCCTAGTCAGAAATGGCTGACTCTAGTCATGAGCATGGTTAGTAGCAGCAAGCTATTAATGATTTTTTTGTCTTCTTCCCCTCTTTCCTTTTGCTCATTGCTTCAAGCAAACTTGAAACAATATGTTTCATGGTAGATCTTACCTGGTATTAAAAACTGTCCATATAGTTTCCTAAATATGGTGTACCCTGCCACATTTGCTTGTAACAAAACCACATACCACTTGTATAAAAACCAGGGCTGGCTGGAGAAAGGGTTCAGTGAAAGAGGAAAGGTGAAGTCGGGTGCCCATGATGTTTGCTGGAGATGCTGTTACCCATCACAGGCACAAGATGTTGGCATTCACAATTTCTGACTTCAGTGCTCCGGTGGCCGAGGGAGCGTAGGGCAATGGGGCAGGCAGGGACAGCATTGCTACTCAGTGTGGGAAAACCCTCTGTGCTACAGACAGCTGGAAAGTATAGGGGTAGTTCTGCCCTGGGGCAAGCCAGCCTTCCCCTTTGCCTCAGTCTCTCCCCCTGCATTCCCTCCTGCTTGGTTATTTTCCAGTTATGATTACACACGATACAGAATTTTTAAGGTAGTTAAGACATGTTTAATTCTCCAACTGTTTTATTTTTTCTAATTTTTTAATTTCCTTTATGTGTCTCTTCATTTCCCTGTTCCTTCTGTGCTATAGCAATGCTGAACTTTAATAAAGCAACACTGGATCTAAGTCTAGACAGTTATATTCAGATTATGAACACCCAGTCAAAATTTTTGCCAGGAATTGATAGGTTGGTTAACCCAAAAATTGAGATAATCTTTAGTACCTCTAAAAGCAGATGTTTGAACTCTGTTTCTACCCAATCTACTACATAATGGAATGGGCTGAACTAGTACCTTTTTCTTTCTGCACCTATTCGCATTGCAATTGTTCTCTCAGAAAGTGATTTGTTTTGTGCTGCTTTCCATTCACATCACGACCCAATCAAACCGTGGAATATAGGAAAGATCAAAGTAGTACAGCATACTCGCCTACAGTAATTCACAGAATATATGAGGCATTAAAATTTTCATTCCTCATTCTCGTAAGAAAGACTATAAAGGTAACAGAAAATGATGCAGAATATGAATCTGTTCTTGAGACAATGATTGTATCAAGAATGGGAAACAGTATAAAACAACAGACCCTTTCTTGTTACTATCTTTATCACACAGAATTCAGCTCTTGCTTGTGTCATTCACACTTTTATTTCCTTTTCATATTCTCCTGGTATATTTTTCTTAAACAGAAAGCACAATTGAAGAAAAAATCTAACACACCTTTGCAGAGGGTAATAATTTCCCCTCTTGAAATGTCTGGGTTTACTTAGAAAAATTCTGCCCAGTACATAATAGAAAAGAGGTGGACAGGAAGGATAAAAGTTGTAATGAAAATGGTTTAACACACGGTCCTGATCTGAACTACATCTATAGAACAGATCTTAAAATGCAAAAGGAATCTGGAATTAGAAATAAATGGAAATAGTCAATGAAAATTAAAGTCTGGTAACACTTCACAAAGACACGTTCTGCAAGATAAAAATGGCATGTTGGAAGATATGTACAAATATAAAGGCAAACCTAAGAAAGTCTTTACAAAATTGTTTTGTAATAGATTTTTTTAACTGTGTAATTGCTTTTCTCTCTCTTTTTTTTTATTTTAATTTGAATGTGAAAAGCAGGTGTCATATTCCAGGGATTTGTTCCAAGGCTTAAAGAGGAGTTGTACAGAACTGTGACAAAAGAACAGCAGACCACTGAATCATAAGCTGGCTATGACTTTTCAGCTCCATACCACTAGCACTTGAAGTGCAACATCGCGCATTAGCAGTGCTTTAGAGGTTGCTTGTAAAGCATACAACAATTTGGCCCTCATTATACCAAACCAATTTGACATATGCTTACCTTTACCTGCAAGGTCCCGTTCAGTCATGATTAATGTTTTAAAATCATTCACATACCTGTTCGTATCAACCTCCACTGTGAGATCTGGTCACTATTGTTGTGGTCTATCTGTCCCTGAAAATGCTTAGATAGGTCACAATTTTAACACCCTATTGTCTCATTTTTATTTGGCTACTAAAATTCATCATCATTCATATCAGCTTTAACTTAAGAAGCTGTACTTCAAAATAAAAATCTCTTGCTTTGGGATTATGTAACTGTTAGTACAGATCCAGTTCGGTACATGGGTATTTGGGTCACTTAAAATGCACTTAATATGATTCTGATTTCATATTTCATAACTATTACCTGGTCAAAATCAAGCAAGCATTTATGCCACTATTTAATTTAATGCCCTCTGTACAGCCCCATGTTTATTTGGCAATTAGCATTACCATTCCCCTCTTTCTTATGTTACACAACATTGTAACATTGCTAATTTAAAATACCGTCATTAGCAGAAAGAAAAGTTCATGGCATACATTCATCTTTGCAGGACAATTGTCCTGGTTTCAGCTGGGATAGAGTTAACTGTCTTCCTAGTAGCTGGTATAGTGCTGTGGTTTTGAGTTCGGTATGAGAAGAATGTTGATAACACACTGATGTTTTCAGTTGTTGCTTAGTAGTGTTTAGTCTAAAGTCAAGGATTTTTCAGCTTCTCATGCCCAGCCAGCGAGAAGGCTGGAGGGGCACAAGAAGTTGGGACGGGACACAGCCAGGGCAGCTGACCCAAACTGGCCAGAGGGGTATTCCATACCATGTGACATCATGCCCAGTATCTAAACAGTGGGGAGTTGGCCTGTGGGAGGATTGCTGCTTGGGAACTAAGCGGGCATTGGTCACCGAGTGGTGCGCAATTGTATTGTGCATCACTGGTTTTTCTGGATATTCCAATCCTTTTATTACTACTACTGTCATTTTATTAGTGTTATCATTATCATTATTAGTTTTTTCTTTTCTGTTTCATTAAACTGTTCTTATCTCAGCCCATGAGTTTTACCTTTTTACTTCCAATTTTTTCCCCCATCCCACTGTGTGGAGCAAGTGAGTGCTTAGTGGCTGTGTGATGCTTAGTTGCTGGCTGGGGTTAAACCATGACAACAATAGACCTGCTTACTGCAAATAGGTCTGCAATCAGATGTCCTACAAAGACATAATATGCCTTATCATATATGCTAAATCTTAAAAACTATTTTATCAGAAGTAAATTATGCAAATCTTTTTTTAACAACCAGAGAAAGACTGCTAGACCCACCATACTTATATGTCTCATATGATTTGGTAGTATGCCACCCAAAATTTAGTTAGACTTAACTGTGAAAGGACCATCTGCTCACCTTGAGCATCTACATATCCACCAAGAGTATAAAAAAAGTCAATAGGAAATATTAACATTGTCCGCACATTTTGCCAGTGCTTCCTTTCTGGATATCAATCTGACAGAAAGTATGTTGGTAGAGATATTAGCCCACCTATCTGCACAGGCTTTTATCTTCTAATCACATTCTTAAAATACAGAAGTGCTGAGGAATCTTGATGATGGTGTTGCAGATGGTTTCCATCTACTTTGCATCTGGTCTTAAGGTCTAGGACATTTGCTTCCCTTATGAGTGCTCAGGCACACAAACAAGTAAAAGAAGACTCCGTAATCACCAGCTGAACTTACGTGTAGTACAGACTTCTAATTTGCTTTAACTTATCATGAGGATTCAGGCAGAGTTCATGTTTCTGTCAACCTTGTCTGGGCTGCAACAGAGATTTAGGAGAGAGATAATGTCCATCTCTTCAGAACAGGAACTCTGTGAGTAAAGCTGATGGTATAGCAAGAGTAAAATGCAGAGGACTTAAACTGGTAACCAAGTACCTTATGGAGATAGGTGACAGGTGAGTTAGCTGTTCCTGGGAAGGAAACAGATTTATTTAGGTAGAAATTTAAGCAAGAAGTAACTCATCCCAGTTGTAATAGATATTTCATGTCAGATAGGGACTAATTAGCAAAAAATACTTGCTAGTATCTAATAACTAATGGATAATATGTATCTTATTACACACTTGTTAAACACCAACAGAGCAGTTTAAATAATGTATTGGCATTTCATTCACATAAAACTGTCTTACTAAACCTAAATTAAATTCTTATTTGAGAGACTTAAACTGTGACTGTTTTCTCTAATGAACTACCAATTTGTTTCCCCACATTGCATGTTCTAATTCATGCTTATGATGATGTCTAAAAACATATGGGTACGAAATGTGGTTATGCCTTATGTCTATCACCTTTGAGGTACCCTAAACATCCCTTAAACCTTTGCAGTTTTCTCTCTAGAGATGTTAGTTTACATCACATGATGCAAAACCCTAACATTTTATCAGATTAATTTGTTGTGATGAGCACAGTGGATAGCTCTAGTTAATCTGTCCGGAGACTCTCTACTCTTCAGATAAGATCAATCCCTAGTCTCATAATTTACAAATTGTTCCCAGATATCAGACATCATCAGCCTTGTTATTTTCATACTGCAGTAAACACAAAAGGAGAAGGAGACATAAAAGGTAAAAGGCTTTTTGCGACATAAAAGGGAATGCAAGGTTGATGTATCCTTTGCTCATGGTATTTTTTGGCAAAAGATACAATAATGCAAGTATCTTTCTGATTGATTAAAGTATTGAAGCGTATTCTTTGCTTCATAAATAATGCTCTATTACTTTTCTTCAAAGACAAGTAAACCTTGACAGACTGACCTTTTTCCAGGGCAGAGAGTTGTTTCAGTGCCATAAATTATACTGTAAAACGAGTGGAAATGCTACTGAGAAGTGTGAGACAAAATAAGATTAAAGATTACTACACACAAAAGATTGTTGTTTTATTAATGGAGTCCTGTCAGTAGGATGAAAAATTCTCAGCTTTTTACTGGATGCTGAGATCATGTCAAACAGAAAATTATGAATGCATTTTCTAAAAGGCAACAAAATGTGTCAAAATAACAATATACTGATTAGTTGCCCTCCCCATACTTTTATGTATTCACTTAAAACAATTTCAGTGCTTTTCAAATAAAGTTTAAGTGCTGCAGTTCAGCTTGTAATTCTAAAGGATCATACAGCCTGTTGGCCTGTGATGTTACAGGCAGGTGTATGAACATTACAGGAAGATACTTTCCTAGAACANGAACAGAAGCCTAGGCATCTCTTTTGTCAGGATATATTATACCAAGAGGAAAAGCATGTAGTATTTTTGTGTCCATTATTATAACCAATAAGCACTCACTCTGAGAAAGTTAGCAAGCATTTAAGAAAGTAAGATAGAGATATCCATGGAAAGATGATCCTAGCTTAAATAAGTAGCATTAGGCCTTTCTTAAATGTTATTTGATAACTTGACAAATGACTTTGTCATTCCAACATGTAAAACCTTGTTAAAATGAAAAGCGGCATAGAAGCTCGTTTAAATGGAAGAGTTTGATGTGTTTATTTATAGGAAGTCTGTAGATTTGTTTTTCTTTATGTTTTTTTCTCCCTCTCAATCAATTTACCTGAAAGTTCTAATCAATGGCTTTTGGATCAGTGACCTTTATTGAAATCATAAATAAAGTTGGAAAGTCAAGGAAAATGGAGTACAGCATGGACCCTAAGTGAACAGAAATCAAAAGTTCTCTTGATGTCTAGATCAGTACAGTTCACTCAAATAATAACAACAACAACAACAACAACAACAACAACAACAACAACTGTATTAGTGCCAGGGAACAAACCCATGTTACACAAAGTCATTATAAAGCACTACCTAGTACAGACCATTATTAAGATGATTGGTTAAGATGTCCATGTATTGGCTTTCATTATTGTTAGCAACAAAGGCCTAGATCAGAATTACCCCTATTACTGTAAACCCTACAACAATGACAGGATATGTCAGAAGCTGTAAACACATTTCAAAAGACATGACAGTCCTTGAATACAAGAGCCAAAGGCTAAAATAATGATTAGAATAGATGGGTTTGCTCTCAACTCTCCATCTAATGCAAATGCTACTTCGTACCTGGGGCCAGCCTTGGACATTGCACTGCCCTGGGCGAACTGCAGGAGATGGCCCCTGTCCACTAAGACCACTGGTCTTCCTCATCATGTTTCTTTTTCTTTTCTTCATTTACCTTCCAAATTCTTATTTAGATGAACATACTAAGATCAAGTGTCTTCTAAGAAATATTTATATAAAGCTTGCTACTGTACATGACCTTTTTGTTGAATCTTCTTTCTGTTTACATTTCCTACAGTCCTTTTTCTTTCTGCTAATGGCATATCTGGTCATACATTTTCCATCCTGCTTCTTAATATTTCCCTTCAGATTTATTCTCATGAAGAATAAAATGTGTATATCTTTCCAAATTTCACCAGCTATCTCCACCTTCTACTCTGTTCAGGGCCCTCCACACAAAAATCCTCACATTCCTGGCTCTCCTACTGTTGACTATCCTTCCACATTCTCCTTTGCAGATCTGCATGTGAGCACAGACCTGGTGTTTTCCAGTGCTGCCATCTCCATAGCACATGGTCTTAATTTTCTGAACAACATGCAAACACAGCCACTGTTCCCTTCATCCCATTACTCATCATGTCTCTTCATTCTCCTTCCTATGAAACTCCTAGATAAATTAATAAAGAATTGCATCTGTGTTTGGGAACTCTACACACTTTTATTTTTTATCTTAAAAGATCTCATTCTTTATTGTATGATTTTACTGGTACATTTCTGCAGATTTCCACACAGCTCTGTTGATCAGGTACCTCTTGAATACTAAATAATTTATCACACACCCATACTTGATGGGATACTTATTTTCTGTACATAAATCCCAAGTACTCTGCCACACTATATCTTCATTCACAAGCACCCCACATGACATAGTTGTTCCCTACAGACAGCCATCCCCTCGTTCAGAGATTATCTGCTCTCCCACAGACAGTACTCTCTGCAGGGAAGGCTTTCCCATGTGCCAGGATGCTGCTTAGATGAAATACTACCCTTCATCCCCCACCAAGTGGACAGTGTTAATCTGGCCTTTCTAAATGTCATGGCTCAAAAGAATCCCAGCTGATTTGCTGGATAATTTGAATGAGCAAAGAGATATGAATTCTAGACCCCAGGCCTCTTGCCATAGTACACTAAGCTGCTGAGTGCTGGGCTTAATTAGATGATTTCTGAGGATAAAAGAAAGAGGACAAGAGGACAATGGTATGGAAGGAGGTCTCATGTTCTAGTACAGGGCTATAGCATGGGGAAGGTGTGTTTTAGGTGTAATGGACTTAATAGTGTAGCTTTGAAGACCCGTTCGGGGAGGATGCAAGCTCATAGTCTTTCAGCTGGTTTATAAATTAGATAAATAATGTGTGTTTATTTGAAATCATATATGAATTTTGCAACATTTGGAATAACATGTTGGGGAGTGCTTTTTTGCAATGTTCAACCAGCTCTGGTTTATTTTACTTGGCCATATGGTTTATTTTCCCTCTTGCCTTCTCTATTCTGCAGCCACGTGGTCTGTCTGTAGGGTGGAGTCAGCTCTCTTTATTCCAGATGTTTGGAAAAAACCACAGAAAACTAAGACATATACACGTAAAGGAAGCTTAAGAAGCCTGGTGGTGCCAGAGTTTCACATTTGCTATTTCAAAGGTCCTACCATTCCCTACAGTTACACATACTTCAGCAGTTATTTGGAAACCATGAGTTCTCATACAAGGAAAGACGCCTTTCTATGCCAATCAGCAGTGATCTGTTAATCCACATTAACTATGAGCTATTTGTATGTTCGATTATAACTTTTAAACTCCTATCATTTTGCAACATTTATGACTCAGGGATTTAGAGTACATCTTTGATGATAAGCATTGTTAAATTCATAGCTACGGCAATGAATCAAAGTGAAGCTGGAAAAAGAACATTGCAGTAACTACGTATACAGAATGGAAAATATAAGATGTTACTTTGATAATGTCAAACACTGGAACTTTGTTCATTCTGGTTTTGTACACAACAAACTTCAGCATCTTCCAGAATCATATATAATTTTTTTTATGTTTTTGAAGTCATAATCATTTTAATGGCATTTTAATTCACAGACACATGCTGTCTAATGTTTCTCAGATTTTAGAAAGACTTGACATTTTTCTCCAAACTTAATTGCAGGTATCTAATTAATGTGCAGAAATCTCTTATGTGTGCACTTAATGGTCACTTGTACTCCTTAAATTGGTAAACCCTTCACATGCTCTGCTATGCTGTCCAGTACATTAAAGGCATAGAAACAAAGGTGCCTTCATGCTGTATCTTTGCTTAGTCAATGCTGACCTACTTCAGCAGAGGAATGATATATGCATAGGAGCCATTCTGCTTCCTACAACCCATACAGAGAGTGCAAGAAAACTTCCACGCCATCATATTCTTAGTCATATAGAAAAATCACAGCTGCACTCTTTACAAAGCGAATGAACAATATTCAGCTAAATTGATACAAGCCACAGTGGAGACAGAGCACAAATGAATTTGCCCCACTGAATTTTAAAATCAGCATGTTAAGACAATTCTAAGTTACATAGCATTTTATGATTCCAAGAATTACATTCTGACTTGGATTTGTTTTGAAACATTATTCCAGACATCAGAGCCAAAAGGTTTATAAAAGAGATGGGAATGCAGTAAAACTCAACTTCATTTTATTATTCTATCAGCTTAGCTTGACCTACAGCAACCATGCAAAGGGTTTCTATTAGACAGTTCCTCACTTGCTAAATAAATGGGACCAAAGATGATTTTCTTGACTGAGAAATTTCTCTAATGTTGGCTAAAGAATTTCAGCCCTGTCTATAAATATTAATGTACTTAGTAATAAATTACACACATGAATGGCACTTTATTACTTGAAACTAAACTATTAAAAGCCTTATTCAGATTGCACAGAAAAAAATAATGTAATTAAGGTCAGCTAAGCAAGGCCAACCCAACACATACTAAGTGTCCTGAGCAAAATCTGGACTTGACCCATGTCTCTCTACTCATAACCAAGTGTTTTTCCCACACCAAACTGCCTCAGCTATCAACCCAGTATTCCAGCTGCATCTTTTCCTCTTGTAAAGCATTTATTTCTGCTCACTCACCTGGACCTTTCATTCCTGCTTCTTATTTACAATTTGTGAAAGGACCGTAGGAGGGAGTGCTGGAATAAGTGTACTGAAAAGGATTCTGGGATCCATGTGAAATCCAGAGATATCCACGCTCCATGGAAGAGAACAATCCCTGAGAATCTCTGTTCAGAAGAATGGAAGAATTGGAGGACTGATGGAGAGAAATCTTAAAAAAAACTGACAATATAAGTTCACTGCTGACTTTATTTTGAATGGGGAAAGCATTTCCAGCATCATTCCAGTGCCTGTGTGGAAATGTGGCACCCTAAAATCTACCAGCACAGATGGCTCTTAAAGGTCTCTCTCAAAATAATTAACAGAGAGGAAATGTGTCCTATAAAAAAAGAATTGCATTACTTTAAGCAGACATCCTTTCCTTTCTCTATTAAAGTATGTTTCAGTGTAATAGTTACTAAGTAAACATGTCACTATCTGAATAGGTTTGTGCTCCTGTATGCTTTTCTGGTTTCATCTCGATGAACAATACAGACAAAACATGATTGGGATTCTCTTATTTCTAGAGCATCATTGTAAAAAGTGTTCACTCTGTTCCAAAACTATGCCTAAAGGCATTTCTGGGCTTGTAAAACCTGTATTACTACTGATGGACAGAAAGGAAGAATCCAAACTCACTCTCAGACATTAAGCTGAATCTGAAAGGGTAAACCAGATACTTAGAAGAAGAAAATGTGTTTTCACTGATCAGAATTTACTTGAAAGTACTGAAGAGCTAGAGATACAGTGCAGACAGATGCCCAGCTGAGTTTAAAAAAGGGCACTTAAGCATCTAAGCTAGCAGGAACGCAGTCATTTTTTTAAAATACTATTAAGTGCCTATCTGCATCTTTGAGCATCAAAACACTTTAAAATGCTGTCCCTGAGACTATCACCATGAAGCACATTCCTTCAGGCTGTCTTCATTTCCCATCCTTTGGGCCACAAAACCCTTTAGTGTGAACTGGACTTTCAAGCTATGGCTGAAATGAGAGTGTTAAAAAGTGTTATCTCATGCTTTAGCTCACAACTGCTGCTAATGGCCAAATACTCTGTAAATACTTATTCTGATTTGTGACAGATTAGGAAGTTTAGCTGTTATAAATCCCTAAAATAATGAAACCACTCTAGAAAATAGTAATGCACAGATTAAAGAATTTAGTATGAAAATAATAACTTCTTGCTCTTCTGTATTATAGCATCTAATTTCATTTTAGTAAGAATATAAGAACATTTCTTGTATGTCAAGAAATGTGTAAATACCAGGCAACAATTGTTTACATAAGGTTTTTCAATAAAGACCACCCAAATAACATTGTTAGAAATTTAATATCACTGGGGCTTACTTGGTGTTCAGTGGAAATACCGCATTTTCATTTGTTCCTAAATTTTCACTTTTAGAGTTTCTAGAATTGCTTGAAAATGCAATTAGATAGTAAAAATGTGGCCACTGAAATACAATAAATAGTTATACTTAAGATGATGGTATATCTGTCAATATTCAGAAACTGGAATACTCACTGAGCCTGATAGTCTTAGATCACTGACTCAGCTTTCCTGTAGTAGATAAACTGTAAGAGGAAAAAGAAATAACATATTTTCTTCCTTGTTTCTGGCAGTTACTTCTGTTGAATAGGTGACTTCATCTTTCCCTTACTCTGTTTGTAATTCTAGGACAATTGCCAATGACACATTTTCACAACTATTCAAAGGCATCATTCAAGACTTGTTTACACAAAAATTGCCAGAGAAAATATTCACCTGAAATACAGTTCCCCTTTCTCTGTGGTCAGTGCTACCCATCAGAAGTGCTAGGATTTTTTTTTTCTGTAGCAATTAATAGGAAATTGCCACCATCCATCATTTTTTATACAACTGATATTCATATCCACTAGGGAAATATATGAAAGACAAATACCTGAATTGCTTAAGGTTGATCTCAAGGTCAGTCAAAATGATCCACAGGAAACATTTACAGGCAGCTGAAATTGCTTATAATTTGTCAGTAATCTTTTGGAGCAGTCTATTGTAGATAAGTTGTGTCTTGATAATTTGGAGTGGCCAACATGAGTTTTGATTCAAAGAGACAGGCTTTGAGTAGGTTAAATGAAAGAGAATGCATTTATGTAATCTTAAGCCTTCCAAGGCAGGGAGATCAGTGGTAGACATCTCCCAGTGGTGCTCTGTTACGCTGTGTGGGTTGATGCACTAGTCTGATTTAATACCAGATTATAGAGCCATAACCTTGTACTTCTTTTTTGTTTATTGAAGAAAAAGCACAGTGATTTGAAAAGATGTCATTTGTGTGTGTTTATGGAAGACCTGTCAATAGAGCATAGTTGAAACAAATGTCTCAGAACCACAGCAAATCTGTACACTGGGTGTTCAACTGTTTTTAATATACATTTTGAAAATGTCACTATTTTCCCCATATGAGATGATGACCCACCACTCTAGAAGTTTTGCATGCAAGAAATAAGACACTAAGTAAAACAGAACCATTGTATCACTATAGCAGGAAAACACATTGAAAATTCAGGAACATAAACTCCTGGTAGAAAAATAAATATGTAATTTTTCTTGGGCTCCAGAGAGGAGCAATTTATGGATCAAATCACCAAGGGAGTCAAAAGAACAGTCAGAGCAAGTATTAATGTAGTGGAGCAGTCATCCAGTGTTAAGATTAAGGGAAGAGAACTAGAGGGCATTTTCATTCTTTTAATGTTAACATTTGTCAGCTATAAAGAAGGATAATATCAAATACAGTCAAAAAGATTCTATGATTTTGGACACTACACCCTCAGCACTTGGAATTAACCTTTCAAAATTCAGTCCTTTGTGGATTTTTTTTCTCCCACATGCTTTCTTTCACCTTTATCTTTAAATGAAAACACCGTGCCTAAATATTAGAGTACTGGGCACTTCCAAACAGCCGAAGATAGGTACATAGGGGCATTTATAAATTAACAGCTTTTTTTTAAAGTCAGGAGAAATCTCTGAAAAATGTTAGAATTCATTCAGATTCTTCTGCATAAGAGAGGCTGCATATGTTGAAGGAAATTAATCCCTGTGCAGTTTTCCTATAGATGCTTTGCAGACTGCATCTGAGTGAATTCAATCTGAAGAAGATGAAAAGAATGTGCTAAATTGCCCCATTTTCTCAATATTTTAATTTTTTGTTCATCTTGCTTAAAATTCCAGATTCTTTCTTCATACAATTTTTAAAGCATCACAGCCTCCTAGGAAAAGCCTGCATAGTTCACTTCTGAGAAAAAAATGTCTGTTCCTCTCATTGCCCTGGTAGCTGTCCTCTGCACCTCTTCTAGCTCTTACCACCTTTTCTGCGAAATGGAAAATAAAAATTATATGCTAGATCTGGTGCCACTAGCGTCTTGTACAACATCATTCACAGATTTTTGTTTCTACTAGAAACACCTCCAGTACTACATGTTACGATGGCATCTGTTCTATTTATTTGATTTGTTGGTTTATGTTACATAATTTGGGAACTGAGAAGCATCTTATGGTAAAGTAATTTATCCAGTCCTTCCCTCAGCCATTTCCACATGCTGACTCCCAGTTCTTAGCGCTTAAAGTCTGTAAGTCCACAAACTTCCACTTGATATTAATGATTTTTATCCCATTGCTATTATTCAAATACTGGGGATCCTCTGATTCTTTCTGACATCTCTTACCCTTGTCAGAAGATTTTGTCAGCCACTTCCTATTCTTTGTCCCAAAGTCATTAGTGAAATTTTATATAAAGTTGCTCCCAGCACTGACCTGGTGTGGATGCCATTGCTAATTTCCCTCTGCCTGGTGTTTTCTTTTCACCAGCAGACTATTGTCATCCTTCCTGTAGCTGGCTCCTTACACATCTTATGATCTTTCCACTCTGCCTGCTCCAGTGTAACTAATAATTTTCCATATTGTACCACATCAAATACTTTACTCTGTTGATACCACTGAGATCTTTCTGTTAGAAAAATCTGCTATCTAAAAAAGTGAAAGATGCCAGTTTAGTCCCACACAATGTATCTTTCATAAATTTGTGTTTCATTATAAACTCATCTCTACTTATTGCCATGGTCTTAAATAAGTCTTTTCTTCAAAATATTATATCCACAGCTGGAATAAAGTAAATGTTGAGCTGAGAAACTTGTGGTAAGCCAGGTCATTTTCCTTTCACTTTTAAGTACAGAATGGGTGTTTTCTATTTTCCAATTATAGAAAGCATGATCTACACATGAAGGTTTTTTTTTTTACTTTTGAAATTAATGTTGTAAAGGCTGGGTTAATCATTGTCTCACAAGTATAAGTGAAATTTCACCTCAGTGGAAGGCAGCAACTTTAATAGCTATTCATATACTCCAGTGAGAAAGCAAGTAGTACTTAAATGACATTTAGGCCTTCCCCCATTAATGGCATGATTACATTTTTTTTCCTACAGAAATATTAGAATATGGCAAGAAGATTAACAGATCTCCCCTAAACCTGGTAAAGTATGGAGGTATCATTTTTTTTCTTGTATTGGTACTGATTTCTTTTTTAAATTTCATTATTATTTAGGTGTTAAATTGCACTTTATGTTTATGTATATTCTCCATTAATATTGAATATTTCTTGATCAATTCGTTCAAAGTATGGTATCTTATCTCAACTCAGTAACAGCAAAATTCACTTTCCCGCTGAGAGCTACAACAATGCCTACATATTACTTATGTACTACTTGTTAGGGGATGACAAATCTGGCAACACAACAGATGTGAGGTTGCCACAGCTCCATGCCCCCAGGTCTAATGAGCAGCAAGGCTGAGCACGTGTCCCCAGTAGGCACATGCACACGTATCACACATATATACCACATACATCCATATATACATGACTAACCACACAGATCAACACCGACATACACACAGAGCCCTCACACAGACACAGACAGCACCAGCAGCCTCATCCTGCATCCCTCTTTGGCTGAGCAAGGTGGAGGTCCACTAGTGGCAAATACTTGTGTGTGAGTGTGTGTGTATACATACATATATACACACACACATATATATCACTAGCAGTCATGCCCTGACCTACAAATGCTCACCCTCTCCAGTCACTGGCACCATGGACACATGGCCCCTGCAGCCCGTGGTCTGACTCTGTCTGCTGGCACTCACAGCCCCATACACTCACACACACACTGAGTAGGGAGTCCCTCACCTGGGAAAATACCTGGACTTTAATGAGAAGACAGGGCAGACAGTACTGATCAAGCACAGGGCATGGCCAGACAAGCATACCGACCAGGAACCTGCTCATATCCAACCAGGCCATTTATATCCCCTTATGCCTCTTGTTCCCCATGTTCGTTCCTCCCCAAACCACCTAGGTCCCTCCCTTTGCCTGCCTTTAGTTCCTGCCCTAAACAACCCATAGTACATCTTGTGCAATCCCAAAGGTCTCTTCCCGTGTCCCCTAGTGAGTCCTATACCCCTAGGCTGTGACCCCCCTCAGTCAGTAAGGTGCTCCAGAGGCCCGCTCCCCTTGACTTACCATGATGGGTGCCATCCCTGCTCCATTGGGTAACCACTCGCTGTGATAATGCTGTTAAGTGTTGCCCCAAAACCAGAGTTGAATTTTCACCTGAGCTTGTGCAGCAATATTCAACTTTGCGTTTGCAGACACAGTGTTAGGAATAAAAAAGCATGATTTCAAAGGCTCTGGTAGTTTTAGGAGTAGGCAAAGGTTTCACCTTACCTCTTCACACTCAGAGCATGACCTCAGCCATTAAGTGACTGATCCCTGAGCCTGTAAAAGATCAGCCCAAACTGGTAATGTCAGAGTAAATCAGAAACCAGTCTGAGGATTTCCTCCATTCCAGGCATGAAGAGCCCCCATAACCTGTTTTGATAACCTGTGACCTCTCTTGCTGTGCCCCCCTTCAGTAGTCTTCCTTTACCAGCCCACCCCATGTCCTTTTTTTTAGAAGACGTGTTATTTCCATTATGAAGATCAGCAAAAGCAGATCTGACTTACTAGCTTAACGAAAGAACTGTTGCCCTCTGAATTGACCATTTCTGTAGCTTCAAGCAGCATCTGAGTAGTAGTTCAATATCTAGGACAAAGCCATGTGAGCTCAATTTACATAGTAACTTGCAGAATTTCCAGCTGACTTTTGTACCTGTTCTCATGCTAAGTTTGCACAGAGTTACATGCAGTTGGTCCCACACACTTTTGCAGAGACTGACTCAAATTGTTACTTATGGGAGGACCACGGCCAAGTAAAAGGATGAACAACAGGTGAACAGATCAGGAGGGAGTGAGAGGGATTCAAAAGACTTTGAAAAAGCTCAGGAAATCTGACAAGAGAAAGATATCAGCCATTTTTTTTAACCTACTTTTACATTTTATTTCAATCCATTTTAACTAGGAATTCTATTTCTTGGCAGAACAATTGGACAAAAGTAGGTCTTGTGTAAGTCTCCAGTGGTGTTATAGTAAGTTATTGCACATCTGATTCTAACTTGGATAAAACTCAATGAAGTGCTAAATAAATCAATGGTTTCTACTTCTTCCTAATAACATTGTCATGGAATCATTTTATAATTACGGTACAGCTTCAGCAGTGCCTGTCAATGATCAAATGGCAATTTCTCTGGGTAATGCAGCCATCCGTCAACGTTTAGTCTGATCCATGGCAATATACAAAAGGAGCAAGAATACCTTAGCAAATCTCACCTTGTAAGTTTTTACCATCTGCATGAAGTAACTGTAAGGCTTAGTTTCTGAACTCAGAACAGAAAAACAAGGAAAAGAAAGGTGGAGATTTGGCCTAACAATTTTCTGATGAGATTTTCAGGGATGGGCTTTGCAAGGGGAGAGATAGTGTACTTCTGACATTTACCTTTATCAAGCATCTGAACTTAGATTGTGCATGAGCACCTCTTTCCACCACTGCCACCATTGCCAAATAGAGTAGTCAAAAATACACTGAAACTCCTGGGTAATTCTGAAGCCAGAAGGTACTATCTCCGTAGTGAGAGAGAGAAGAGGATAAAGGATGTCTCATGAAGAGGTTTCACAGTTTCACCTTGACTGTCATCTCTAATGTGAAGGCTATGTAACTGCAGGCACATGATGAGAGAGAATTCACATGAGATACTGAGCTCAAAATTTGTAATTAATATCAACAATGACCTTTAACATTTATCTAAGAATGATCACCTGTAACCCCAAATAATACAATAATTTTGGTAGATCACACAGCTCCCGAAAAATTCTTAAACATGATTAAGAAAAATATTCAAATAAAGTAAAAACCATACAAGTCATGACATATGAAACATTAAATTAAGTTTTAAATTAAATTTAAATTAAGTTAAATATTTTGTATAT
>VYZV01021740.1:16179-30996 GCA_013401275.1 Pandion haliaetus | reverse complement strand
TCTGTGATACAAACCAAAGGACGGTAAACGGGGAGGACTGGGAGACATGCTTCAAGCAGGGGTGTGCGCACTCCTTATCCAAACCAAAAAGGAGATGCTTACTGTGCACCAGTGCCCTGCAATTCATACACCAAGGAAAACAAGGGGGAAAACTTTAAAAATTTAAACTACTTCAAATTACAGAGCTCCGTTCACTATGGCTTCTCAATGCCAAAAAATATGTAGCCGAGTAAAGTAGATGACAAGTTTAACAGCAGCATTGCATTTTGAATGCATTTATGAGTGACAAAATAAGAAATAAAATTTTTAAAGCTACCCATCTTGATGTAAGAATAGATAAAAATAAAACTAAGAGTTCTGTTACATCATATGCATTTTCCTTGTCCTTATCAAAGAAGTTATTAGTCTAATCCAACCTGGACAGTCATAAAGATATGTGATTTGAGACAGCAAATTTTACAACTAAATAAATATCTAGTAGCAAACATTAGAGGATATTGCTCAGTAGGACTGACATTCTATTTGGAGTATCAACCTCTGTAACTATTTAAAAGTAAGATGTTGACTATAAACAAAGTCTACAGTTTGTCTTGTGCCAGGTGCAGAATCTTGTAGCTGAAAACAAGTTAGTCTGCAAGCACTGTCACGTCCAGGTTTGCATCCAGCCACCGCTCACAGGTCTGCAGAAGTCTTTGGATATGCCCCCTGAGCAGTATGTTTCCATCATCACTTGCATAATGGGAATTTACTCTAAAACCAATTTTGCACAAATGTGCAATTCAGGGATTGACAAGTCGTTAGTACACTGGTGTTATGTATAAGCATCAAATTGCCTTATCTTGTCTCCTGTTACTCCTTTCACTGTTGAAGCCCTCTGGAGAAGAAGAAACAACGTTCCTACTCTCTCTAGCTTTGGTGCCCTCACAGTTGGAAGGCATAAATTTAATCCTGGGTTTAGAATGTGTTTCAAAGTCAACGTTGTAGGCAAAATCCTATACTTTGATGAAGAGCGTAAATGAAATGGAAGACAACTTCATACATTACCCATGTATTTTTGTTATTGATGTAGCAACCTGTTATGCTGAAAAACTTCTGGGTTTGCTCAGCCAGTGTGAAGTGTGAGCCCAGGCTTTGAGACTTGACATGGACACAGAGTTTTATGTTAGCAAATTCCATTCCAGCACTAGGGTCAAAATGTGCCACTTAAAGTCTACAGTTCAGAGAGAACTAGCAAGAATGAATCTGAAAACAATTAAAGAGCCAAATATTTATTTCTGCATTCCCTACTTCATTTCTGGAAACTTGGAATTTATTCAGAGAGCCACAATGTCTTCAAAGACAAAAACGAAGAACCTAATTAGACATGAAGTAAAACAGCTAACTAGAAGTACATGGAGCACAGGAGATTAGCTATTTCTATTTTAAAAAGTAGCATTTCACACTCTCCAGATATTTTTGTCCTTTTAGACTAAGTTTTCTTTGGTCAACAAATGTTTAGGTAAACATTTTTGTACAGAGCCCAGGAAAATGGAAGTCTAAATCCAATTAGAGTATTTCACCAACATCCTTAATACTATTGTCTGATAGTCAGAAACCTCAAACCGTCCACTTGTAAAATGGTTAGAAATGAAAATATTATGTGTATTCAGCTAAGAAAAAGTCAACCCCTGTCACTTGTAACCTTAGGCTATACAAGATGAAGATCTGATATTAGAAATGTTAACTCTCTCCGTTATCTAATCACGATGGATCATAGAAAGGATAATCACAGTTCAAAACCAGGACACTGTGGGTACCCGCTTTGATCAGACTGTCAGGTTCTACGCAGGTCTTGCCAAAGGTTCTCTTAAAGAACTTGGAGTAATCAGTTAGGGGAACACTTTCAACCCATGATTTACAGTATGGACAAATCTCATACTAACACACACAAAAGCAGTTCAAATAAAAGCAAGTGGCTACTTCAGCCACACAGAAGCTATACCAAGCTTTTCTCATATAAAATAGGTCATATACTTTGTAAGTAGAGAAAAAGGCAGACAGAATTTGCATCTCTTTGTTTACAATAACATATTTTGGTTTTCTGATTCTATGCCCTGTAGGAATATGGTTTTAATTTTGCTATTAATCAATGCAGCCAACATATTCCTCTCTGTCAAACACTTCAGATATTGTGAAATATAAAAGGCACTTTAAGATTAATGTCTCTCATTTATATTCCAATTCTGCCTCTTTTGGCTTTAAAATCAATCATATTTGTTAACCACAGGGTGCAAGCTTTGCACTTGATAAATTAAACTCTAAGATGATTGAAGATGCAGTTCTGGTCAGTGGAAAGTTACATAATTTATTTCCAGAACACATTATTTCAAGATAATACTTTGCATCCACACTGTTGAATTTTATGCAGCTTTTTGAACTCCAATGGACATTCGCTTATAGAATACAATCTGAAAAAATACGTGGCTTCTTGATACACTGGAAACTGTTCCAGTTGCACAACAGTCCATCTGTCAGGATGTTACTAGTTTAACAATATGAATGAACTACTCGGTGCCATGTTCAATTTTCTTTTTCAAAAGGAAACACAAAAGTATATCCAGTCTCAACATTTCAAAGAAGAGCCCCCTACAAATGCCCCCAAACTGTATTTTGTCCTAACAGTACAGTTGTAGCAAGAGTCCGAAACTTAACTCACTTTTCCTGAGGGGACAACAACAAGAACAATTAAAGTTCTCTACAGACATACGGTGCAAATTATGCAAAATTCCAACCCAGAAGCCACACTAAGTGTCGACTGGCACTGTGCCCACCAGGGACCACATGCCAACTGGAGCAGGATGCAGTCCAGCTATTCAGCTTCCTATGATGAGCCAAAAATTTGGAGTAAGGGCAAAATCATGCTCTATGCCTTTCTTTTCTTGTATCAGCAGTAATTCCAAACAATAGCCTTAATGCAAAAGAGAATACAGAAGGTCTTGTGACTGCACCTCTTTTTATACTATTCAAAATCAGCCTTAATTAGTAATCTCAGCTAAATATATTTATATCATATACGTCACGAGCTAAGATCAATATTAGACGCATTTTGTTTCACAAAGTAAAAAGCCTTTCTTTTTTTTGTATTGCAAACCACATTTTGAAATGCAAACTACCAGAAACTTGAAAAATATATTTTATCATGGAAATGTCAAGAACACATTAGCTATTGCCAAACCTCCAGCAATCTGCCAATACAATCTCTAACCTTCACACATGATTGGAGCCAGTATTTCAAAACTAGCCACAACAGTAAATTCCTCTTGTTCTGAATTTGAAGTTGACCAGAAACCCTGTGTCATAGTCCTGATGAGTCACCTAGAAAGACCTAGAAGAAAGTTAAACAGCTTTCCTACCCAGCTGTTTTGAAAGGATGTGTTTACAATGAACCCAACCCCAGCCCTGTTTCAAAGGCCTATACTACAAGCCAGCAATCATCTATCTCTTAGCAAACACCAAGAGAAACATTGTGCCAACAATGCAGGACTTAACTGAATTAAAATTGGGTGCAAACTCAAAGAGGTAGTAATACAATTTTACTGGGGACTCTGCTAAGTGTAATAATTTAAATACAATTGACACTGAATGAGAAGAGAACTTGTCTGGGGAGGAAACACACATAATCAAAGGTACACCATGAATTATGATAAGTTCTAATTACAGTTGAATGACTTTTCATTCTGTATTCAGCTGACTGGTTCATAAGAAACCAGTAATGAGATTCATCACCCTGTATTTGGGAGCTTAATGAAAGATTCATCACCCTGTATTTGGGAGTTAAGTAAATTAACGTGTTGTTGCTACATAGTTCCCAGTGGTCGGATATGTACACACTAAAGCTGTGCTACAGGGGATACCATTCTCCTCATCTTACACCGCGCGTGACAATTCAGAGTCAAGCACTATGAAAACTTTTAGAAACAAGCTTTCAACAATTACTTTGAGCACTAAGATTTGGTTGTTGAGGGATTTTTCAGGCAAAATCAAGAACATACAGGTCAGGAATCATATGTAACTGCTACATGTAAATGAAGTACATGAAAGTATAATAGACCTCAGTTTTGCACGTTAAGCTGAATCCTAGAAACGTGCATAAAAAGACTACTTTGTGTAAACACAAGTAGCTCCTATAGTTTAGAAGGAAAATAAGCAAAAGCATTACTTACACATTTGTCATCTGATCCACTGGCTATAAACCGTCCACAAGGAGATACTGAAATTCCACATGGATAGGAGCGGCTACTGTGCCCTTCAAAACGACGTTCACACCTTCAGAGAAATTTCAGTTTTATTAATACCAACTAAAAACTAGCTCTTTTACTGCTATTTTCATGAAATCCTGCTGAAGTCTCATCCATTTTTTTAGTCTATAAATTTACTAAGGCAAATCCACAAATTAAGTTTTTAATATCTCCACAATAGGATTTTGACAAAATTGAAAGATATTAAAGAATAAAAATAAAATGAACACACAAAACTATCCCCGGACAATGCCCAAAACCATGCTTTGGCCTTGTTTAGTTTACAAAGATAGAAACATCATTAGTATTTAGAAATGAGGAGCTGTGATGCCTACCATTAAGCTACCCCTTGTTAGCCATCTCAGCAGGCAAAGCCAAACTCCCTTGCATTAAGGGGGGGTAGGGGGTGTGAAAGCCAGTCTGCTCTGTGAAGCTTTAGAAATCTCCCTCAAGTAATTTATATTAAACGAAGATCCAGAATGTGGAATCGTAACATGAATAATTATTGCTTGCTTTTCTTATACCCAAATCTGGATATTTAATTTGTGTTGCTCTATCTACATTCCTACTCCACGCACTAAATTATTCTATCTTGTAAATGCAAGAAAGGCAATATCCAAATGACATCCCAAACTGATAAATCTAGCTATCTACCCTACAACTGTAGATAACTTCCTACCTGTCTGTGTTAATACGGTCTAAAGGAAGGAATGCATTTAAATTTAACACAAGGAGTTAATTTCCTACTTTTCATGTTAATATTGCAAGGTAGCATTGTGGAGTAAGTTTTTCATAGCTGAGCCCACTTGGCACATTTAAAAATAATAATGTTTTTAATGACATGAAGATTAATATCCACCTAAAAAAAAAATCCGTGGTTGTGAAGAACTGCGATAGCTTTGTAGTCACTACAAAACTAAGGAAAAAAAGTAGTATTTAGAGTTGCTTCAATGTTAAAAGACATTTTAACACAAGAATTATAATTTACATATGTATACCTCATTTCAGAGCTTTATTTTTATACCTACAAGGTATCATTTCAAACCAGACTTATAATAATCTGTATTCTTCTTTTGCCTTTATTATGAATGCTATAAACCTGCCCTTCTCCTTACAAAACAAATTCATATACTTCGCCATAATACAGCTGTCGCACATTCTTATTTTTATGTATGCTCAGTCCAGGAACAAATTTGAAAGAGTAATGTCTCCTGCCAACACCTGTGATATACACTTTTTCCTGGCCAGTGAAATCACAGACGCTACGTTAATTCAATTGACTGAACCCACGTGCAGAAATGTCTAAATTTTTATATCATGTTGTTCTGTTTTAGACACACATGTATGTGTAAGAATGCACTGAATGTCAAGCTGATTTTGTTCACCCAGGTAAAACAAGCACACTTAAGCAAAAACATTACTTTGTGACTGATCCAATGGCTACCACTTAGTAAAGCATAAAAAAAAAAAAAAAAAAAAAGACACTTTTGACTGCATGCAAATAGATCATTTTACAGAGCCTAACTCTGAACTTCACAGAGAGTATATACTTGGCTGAATTCCTGTATAACAAAACTACTGAGATCAATGGACATTTTGAGTATACAGTAACCAGACCTTTCACCTCAGGCTAGTTCTACCCTAAAACTGTCATAAATAGCCCAATTTAAGAGAGCACTACTGTTCAAAGAGAAGCAACTTATAAAGACAGTCAATTACTATGACTAAGATATAGAAACATTCTTCAACTTCAGTTCACACATAGCTCTTGCACGAATATTCAAAGACTTTCAATAACGAACGGCTGCATTTGGGCCATTGAATAACCTGCCTCTATTCAAGCTTCCTATTGACAGTAAAGGAAAATACTAGCTACCTCAGTCTCCTCTCAAATGCAGCACTCTAACATATATGACTCCAAAGGTTAGGCAATGGAGGACAAGTCACAGAACACAGATCTGATTTACACTTTCAAAGGACTTTACTTTTTGTAAGGTAACTTAAAAGAAAACATAAAGACTAGCACATGCTTTCAACACCACAGCTTTCACAGAATCTTATAATGATCGAGGTTGGAAGGCATCTCTGGAGGTTATCTTGTCCAGCTTCCCTGCTTACCCAGAGTCGGCTGCCGAAGACCACGTCCACATGGGTTTTGAGTATCTCCAAGGTGCGAAACTCCACAACCTCACTGGGGAACCTGTGCCAGTGCTGTCACTGGAAATGGTTTCCAGAATTAGTTGTTCCATCACCTTCCCAGGGATCAAGGTAAGGCTCACCAGTCTGTAGTTCCCTGGGATCTCCTTATACCCTTTTTGAAGATAGGAGTGACATTTACTTTCCTTGAGTCCTCAGACACCTCTCCTGATCACATGATCTTTTGAAGATAATTGAAAGTGGCCTTGCAATGACATCAGCCACCAGTGAGCTGAAGGCAGGCTTTAAAGAAGACAGAATTGGGCTCTTTTCAGACAGGACAAGAGGCAATGGGCAAAATTGAAATACAGGAGGCTCTGTCTGAACATCAGGAAACAATTTTTTACTGTGAGTGTGACTGAGCACTGGCACAGGTTGCCCAGAGAGGTTGTAGAATCTCCCTCCTTGGAGATATTCAAAAGTCACCTGGACATGGTCATGGACAACCAGCTGTAGGTGACCCTGCTTGAGCAGGGGAGTTAGACAAGATGACCTCCAAAGGTGCCTTACAACTGCAATCATTATGTGATTCTGTGATTAAGCAGCAAAGGCATCACTGTAACTTTGGGCAAGACTTTCTTTCAAATATCTTAGACAGAAATAAAAATGAAGCACGATGTGTTTCATCTGTCTGCTGCTCCTCTTCATGGTCAGATATGGCATTGCAAGATTTTGCCCTCAGTTAGGCTCCTGCCAAACATTATTCATTGTGTAGAGATCTCTCCCACAATTCAGCCTCAATGATGTTTTTTCTTGTCCCTGCCAGAGTCCCAGTTGCACTCTTTGTGAATTTCAGAGTCTCCCCAAAAAACAGAGTCCTTCTCAGTGCCTTTTCTCATTGCCACATACGGACAATGTTAGTAGAAATGTTTGAAGACAAAGTTTCTTTTTAATCTTGTACTTGTAAGATACAACAACATCCCGTGCAAGAAATTTTCTCATGAGAAAAATAAACAAAATTCATATATCCTCTGTCCCTCCTGAGTATGCCTTCAGAATCACCATTCTTCCTTAAGTAGAGCACTGGCCATCAGGACTAGTTCTCAGTGTTTAAGACCTCATTCTCAGGGCCTGTAAAAGCGACCTTCCTCTATGAGGTGTTTCTTCTTCACAGAAGAGTCTCCTGATAAATCACTGCAAACAATTTCCTTTCAAAAGAATTTGACTCCTCTGCATCTGTGACCAATAACTCAATTACTCCACCTATAAATGGATGCATAAGAACTAACAGGATTCCAAGGCTTTCACTCATCTTTTCTCTGCTATACCACAGCAATACAAAGCAATGTCTGAGTCTTAGGACAGTGCCACTTTTCCTTGTGCTAGTGCGGCCGCAATAATAGCGAACACCCTGGATTCTATTTTCTTAATTGTTTTCCTGCTCAACTTTTCCATTATAATCAGGATGTATGTTCTATTACAAGTATAGCTACTTCCCCACCCCCTCAAAATCCTGCTCTAAAAAGGCCTTTTAAAAAAACTGATTCCAATTAAACTTTCCACAGAATCTAGTAGAAACTTTGTTATGCAATCTATTAACTCCAGAGATCAACAGGTATCACAGCAGTGAAAAAAAGTGGGTAAAAAATCCTCAAATAGACAGATATCATGTGTATAATTTTAGCTTATTCTAGGAGTTCTCTTATTTCAGGCTTTTTTTTTTCCCCTCCTGTTTTTTTTTTTAAGTAGCAACAGGTGGTGATCAAACTTATTTTGGATATTGCAAGCTTTACGTGGCCAGCTGGCATGCTGTCCAGCCTCCTAAGAATGCTTTTCTGGTCAGAGCTTTTCAGGGGTTACCATGACAAACATCTGGTAATTGCATGGGACAGCAAACAGCCAAGTTTTCCCTGTGTTCTCCATTGTACAGCTTTTAGTCTACATTCCAAAGTATGTATCTTTTTATGTTGCAAACAACTTGCAGAATATTAGGAAAAAAATGTAACATGTTTTCTGTCTCTCTAAGAGAAAGATACCAGAATGGTACATGTCTTTATAAATCAAGAAATACTCTCACAAATTAGTCTATTTCATTCTACTTGCTGCATTAATAAAAATCTTGACTGCAAACCAAAGTTTTCTTTTTTTAACCACTTTTCCTTGCATTGTCCCAGTGCACTGGTATTTGTTCAGAGACCCTTCAGTACCAGCAGATCCATTGAGGCTCTACAAAATCCGAGTATATAACTTGACAGTAGTAGTAGCTACCTTAGATGTTCTGTACACATGGGTTTCATTTTAAACACACACCAAAACCCTCCACATAGGAGCTCAGCATGTTTTCACCAGCAGCATCCAGCAGGGACCACATGTTCCCCATCCTGTATACTTTCATGCATTCCCAGTCCCAAACTTGGAGGAACTCCAGCCACTGCTTTATCCCTTTTTCCCTCAGAATCCAGGTAACAAGACTAAAAGCTCCAGGGAAAGAAAAGATGGCAAATCATGGGGTCCTCACGTTCAGAAGAGACCAGGAACTAATCAAATTCTGAGTATGTATATGAGTGTATCTTGCTCAGGATGATGTCAAGCAGTTAGTTCACAGTGGAGAAGCAAACTGAAAAGTATCTGAAAATTGAAGGGCCATCCATTCAAACTGCATGTCTGACCCTAAGGCTCTCAAAGTGTAATTGTTAGAAAATGTATGAGATGAGTTCCATGTGGCTGCAGGAATTCTACTAAAACGTGTTGCCAGGAGAGCTTATGATCTAGTTGCACAGGATCATAATACTACTTGGAGATTTTACCTTAATGTCTAAAGCTATCTTTATACAATTGGCAAATCTTTTCAGAGGCTGAAAGAGGGTGAAACTGATTTTCCCTGGGATCGTGCATCAAAGCATTATCATGCATCTGAGTATTCTGCAGAAGAAATTCAGTATGTCCAAGTCGTCCAATATTCTTCAAATATCTTCACAGTGCTCCAATAAGCACCCACTGCCTTTTTTCCAGAAAGACATGAGGAATGGCTAATTTCGGCAGCAAACGGCATTATAGAGCAGCTGGACTTCTATTCCTCAGCTGTTCGGAGTGTGAGTCAGAGGCAGGCTGCTTCTGCCACCAAAGGTGTTAGTGCAGTGGTGGTTGGGACCTCCTCCCAACACCTTGCCCCTGCCAATCTCGTTACCTGCAACAGTAATCTAGCAGCTGTCACATCTACCTCCCCACACATACCATAGTAGCAGCTCAGACCTCTAAATTGGGCAGTAAAAACTTTTCCCTGCTCTCCCCACCTCTGGGTAGATAATGAGCACATCTGACAGCATAGCACAACTGTCCCATTCCTTCCTTCTAAATTAATTCCTAATTTCAGCTGTTGTTCTCCATCCTGCTCTCTTATGCAACATTACATCCATTCCCCCAGCAAGTTTCCTATCTCTATATTTCTGTGGCAAATAGAGAAGAGCAAATGCTAATTTCATAGAATCACAGAGTCACATCATGCTTGAGGTTGGTTGGCAGCTCTGGAGGTTGTCTTATCCAACCTCCCTGCTCACATAGAGCCACTGTGGCTTCACCAGTGCTAGAGAGAGGGGAAGCATCACCTCCCTCAACCTGCTGGCAACACTCCTCCTGATGCAGCCCAGGACATCATTAGCCTTCTTTGCCACAAGGGCGTATTTCTGGCTCATGTTCATCTTGATGTCCACCAGGACCCCTAGGTCCTTTTCTGCAAATCTGCTTTCCAGCTAGTCACACCCCCAGTATATACTGGTGCCTGGGGGTTGCACTTGGTGCCGAGGGGACTTTGCACTTCCCCTTGTTGAACTTCATGACGCTCCTGTCAGCCCATTTCTCCAGACTGTTGAGGTCCTTCCGGACAGCAGCACAACCCTCCAGTGTATCAGACACTCCTCCCAGTTTTTTGTGTCACCAGCAAACTTGCTACACTCAGCCCCATCATCCAGTTAGTGAAGATGTTGAACAGGATTGGAACTAGTACTGATCCCTGGCATACACTGCTAATTACTGGCCTCCAACTAGACTTCATGCCACTGATCAGCACCCTCTGAGGTTCCCATTCAGACAGTTTTCAACCCTCCTTACTGTCTGCTCATCCAGCCCATACTTCATCAGCCTCTCTATGAGGATGTTATAGAAGACAGCGTTGAAAGCCTTAATGAAGTCACAGTAGACAATATCCACTGTTCCCCCCTCACCTACCAAACCAGTAATTTTATCATAGATGTTTATCAAATAGGTCAAGAATGACTTCCCCTTCATGGATCCATGCTGACTACTCCGGTTTAATTCCTTGTCATTTATATGCCTGGAAATAGTTTCCAGGATTAACTGCTCCATCATCTTCCCAGCGATTGAGGTGAGGCTGACCAGCCTGTAGTTCCCTGGATCCTCCTTCTTGCCCTTTCTGAAGGGCCTTTTCCTCAGAAATTTATAGAAACTATGTCTTCTTGGTCAGCTAGAGATAGGAACAATTACTGAATAGATATTGTAAGGCGACATATAAAAAACACCCAGTCTGCAGCTACAAAGACATCTTGTGCCTTGTTTCATTTCATATTCTGCCAAACACTAAGTGTCTCAGATTAAGAAGTCTGCTGTTGATGCAGGTGTTCTTCCTTCAAAGGGAAGGCAATGGCTGATAAGAGCAGAGACAGAGTATTTTTTCCTGTCAGCACATGAAAAGACCTGAGCAGCTCTTCACTCACCCAAAAATGTTTCTATGGGGCAACCTCTGCAAAATCAGTAAATCTTTCTTCAGTTATTCACCTAGGCTGAATGACCAGCATATTCATATGCTGATCATGCTCACAATCCAGCAAATTCATCAGTGCATGGCTTCCCTGCACAGAGATAGTGACCTTGCATTATCTTAATCTGTTTATATAATACATTACAGAGCTGTGTATATACTACCTATGTTACTATACCTTTCAGAAGTGGAAGGAGTTACTTTCAAGTTAGGAGTATTGCTTAGAACATTAAGCAGCTATGGGGTTCCAATTAACTACATGGATCGCATGCTTTATAATCACCAGGACCAACTTATCAGCACTCTTTTTTTTTTTGGAGCAGAAACAAAAATAAAAACATCACAAGGCATTCTTTAGTGTGCATTTTGCAGACCTGTGCACCTTATGTGAGAAATAAATATAATGGTGAATATGCATGTCAGAGTGCAGCAAGAGCAGGGCTGCTGCAAAAGGGAAAACGAGTGAGAAGCCAGTGGTGGTCACGGCATGGTGTCATCAGCAACCGGGGCGCTGTCCCACCCTATCTGAATAGGGTGGGCAGAGTAGTGTGCTGATAACAAAGTCCATTGACCGTCCCAGAAAAAGCGAGGTGATGAACGAGGTCCAGCGTCCATCCTGGGAGTCCAGTCAGGAGCAGCAGGAGATGGAGCCAGATACAGGGCTGGAGGCAGGACTGCAACATGGGTCAGCTGGAGGCAGAACTTGGCAAACTACCTACAAGGTAGGTCAAGGTCCATGCAGAAAACAAGGCAGAGACAGGACTTGAGACAGGTACACCAACAACATAGTTCAGGCAAGGACTGAACTCCTTAAATGGAGTGCCCGAAGAAAGGAGCAGAGAGTGCACGGGTGGGGGGTCCAAGGCTGATCAGGGCAATTAAGGCCCAGTGGTGTGCTCAGGGCCCTCACAGTGCAGTCTGTAACTGGAGTAAAGACACATCTGAAAGTCTGAGACCAAGCCAGGCCATGCAATTAGTGTCACAAAGGATGAAGCTTTACTGCACCATGACTTTAGCCACAGTTTACTGATGAGCATGGAAGGTCCACATCAGTGCCTAAAAGCTTTGCAGGAGATCTGATATCCGCCTTGGGGAAGAAAAACTTACACTACTTCACATTCTAGAACCTCTCTTAGGGAAGCGACTCTTTGGAATGAATCATGCAAGGGAAACAGCAAACTGCTGTAGAAATCTGGACAGCTGATTTTTATCAATATCAGCCAGTCATGAAGATGAGGGTATTCGTGTAACTTTGCCAGTGAACGTGAGCTGGTGCTACAACTATGTGTTTAGTCAATATTCTAAATGCATTTAACAAAGTGAAGAGGGCAACACTTTGAATTGATAGTTTCCTCTTAACATAGTGAATGAAAGAAACTTCATTCTTCTGGGTGTTTTAACGTGCAGAATTATCTAATCTACAAGTGGGAGGAAATGAGAAATTGAAAGGATCCAGACTGGTAAAACAGAATTGAAAACTGTCATGTGAAACTTAAGTGACTTATGAACATATTAAAGCAGCTGGTATTTAGTCTAGTCCACCATTTGGGGTTGTTATGTGATTACTGTGTAAGGGAATGGAATTTTCCTTAATTCCTAAGTTTATGCACTCTTTCTATGCATTGGTTTTACAGCACTGGGATACCAAAATATATCTGTCTCTTGCTGCCCTGTATGTTTGTGAACCTAGTCACTAAAAACAGGCAGGACCGGTAGATAAGGAGGCTTAGTGTATTGGAATTTTCTGATATACCTAGCCTGGGCAATCTATGGGACTCACCAACTTGTGTCATTCCAAACCAGACTTTCCCAAAAGATTAAAATTAAGTGGTGGAGACAACAGGTACAGATCCCTATGAAACACTGCTAGGTTCCTGGCTTCAGAAGGAGTTGTGATGTCTCTAAAATGCATTCAATAGACAGCAGAATGAGGTAGAATGGTAAAGTTTCTTGTCTTATGGACAATTAAGAGTCTAAAATGTAAGAACACTTAACTCCTTAAAAATATGTAAGCATGCATCAACCTTTTGTACCTCCTGATCATGAAATGTTCGTCTGACTCTTTCTTGGTAATCCTGAAGCTGGTAACTGTAATGCATTGCACCTCAGTCTAACTCCTGTGTTCACTGCTTCCACCTTGGACCCAAGAGAAACTATTTTTACTTGTGCTCCAAGTAGCCATTCTTTTAGACAAGATAGACTTAAATTGCTCTTCACAATGTCTTGGAAGTTGGTCATAAGTCATTATCTTACCCTAATGCATGTATTCATAAAGCCTCATAGTTCATTATCCTAACCTGGAAGAAGAGTAGCCAGAGTTGGTTCTTCTTCCAAAAAGATCTATTCCCCTTGGTTCTTTATTTGTAAGTCTGCTTTGTAGATTGTCTGGAGCTTTTCTTAGCTACAGTTATAAATGAGGAGAATGCAGGAGAAGCATAAAAATATTCAAAACCTTCAGATGAAACTTTACAAATCCATGCATTTCAAAGCAAATGAAGCAGGAGTCCGAGTAAATCCAAAAGTCACTAGCAGTGTCCAAGATTCCCTCATTTATTGGCAAGATGACCTGGCTGTGTGAGGTTGGCTGACAACATCAGAAAGTTAAAATGCCTTTTCTTGTACCACCTTCAGAGGAACCCATAACACTCTCTGGCACTCTCTGAAGCAATCTTGGAATGCCTCCAGATCATCAATAGTAAAAGAGACAGACAGATACACAGCTTTATCCAGTAAGGATAATAAAAATGGAAGTTACAAAATACCCTCACCAACTTCAAGAACAAAAGAAAAGATAAGTTAAATGAATTTTCACTGGAAAAAAAATGTAGCTTGATAATACAAACTGAATGGAAAAATTCTTGTGGAACTCGGAGCAAAAAAACATATATTCGAAACCTATAAAGCTGCAGGCCAGGATAACATGTCTGAAGATTTACTCTAAGCAAAGATCAAAAAAGAACCTGAGCATCCTGCTATGATTCCTCAGTCAATTATGAGGAAAAGGAATGCATGTCAGAAGAATAAAAAAAAGGAACCATCATCAAAGAAACTGAATAAAGAAACAACTAAGAGTTCCAGGGAAATTGTGCAGTTACTCTGAAAATTATTTCCCATGCTTTCAACTGCAGCTTTCAAAAGCACCATGCTGCAGGGGTTTCTTTCCCTATTTAATCAGAATTTATTACTTTACAGTATTATGAAATAAAGTAAAAATGGATAGAACCAACTAAGGGCAACAAGCAGATTAAACAAAAGCAAATCAGTTTTCACTGTGGATGTCTAGGGCAAATATTTAGAACAAAATCAACAAACAATAGAGTTGAGATCTTGCAGTTAGTGTCACTATCCACAACACTGCAAACAGTATAAATGAGAAGGTGGACTTACCTTTGCTATATTTCAAGAACACTGGACAAAGATTTCACTAAACAAACCCTATTCTGGCAAACCCAAAGCAGAAACAAAGAGAGGTCATTCCAGAGGGACCATTCAAAACACAGTAATGGCTGATGCACCAACTTTACAAGTCAACAGCTTTAAGAGATTAAAGACACTGGCCCACCATAAGATTGTTTAGGAACTAATCTCTCCTGTAAGCACCCAACAGTGCAAGAGATGGACTGGATTTGA
>VYZV01021738.1:87076-126708 GCA_013401275.1 Pandion haliaetus | reverse complement strand
AAAAAAAAAAAAATCCGGGTTTTGTACATCTTTAACATCTTCATAGTATTTAAGGCTGTATGATACAGGAATTCTATAAGTTTACTAAGAAATTGAGTTTCATTTCTTGAGTCAACTTTCTGATTTTATCTCACTGTGATGAATGACCTTATTTTCTGTTTCATTTATTTGTTGGGGGTGGGGGGATGGGAGGAAGAAAAGATTTGTCTAACAATAAATGGTTAGGCTCAGAATGATAAACAGCCTTCCAGAAGAGAGGTGGAAAAAAGAAAAGAAAACAACAACAACCAAAAGGAAACTCTCTTCCAGGAAAAATAATGGAACTTGTTTATCTGAAGACAAAGATAAGATTTTGCATATGAATAAGATGATGCTCTCTTCCTTGAGGTAGTGGATACATTATTGCAAAGCACTGAATTATCCTGCTATGTTTGTAAACTGTTAAGTAGAAGCAGTTTACGGAGTTTAAACCTACTTTTTGACATGTGAAGCCAACTGATTATTGACTGAATAGATACTTTCCTGTTAAGCTTCAGCTCTTTTCCCTAAATCTTAGAACCAGCTACTATATAAAAAAACTAACACCTCCCACCAAAAACCTACAAAAGAAACAAACACCACCACCACCCTCCCCCAAAAGAGGCCTGGGTATTAGTGAGCTAGATAGGTCAAAATTGTTACAAAAAGGCCACTATTTCATGTTTAAAATTGGACTTTCTGGCTCATTCCAGGCAGTATGTTGCTACCATTCACATGTGATCTTTCTTCACACCCAGTTTTAATTACCTTTGAGTCTGTTGCAGAAAAAGGAACTGAGAAAAGTTCATTATTCCTTACTTGGTTTAATCTGACTGAGGCTTCAGTGCACTTTATTGTGCTGGTTGGCTGATGGTAGGTTGTTGTATAGGAAATGCAATGCAAACTTTGAGTTGTGCGGGAGTTCATTTTACCTGGAGGATTCCCACATGACGTGCTACCCTTACAATAGAGGATAATCCATGTAATGGAAATGCGGACAAAATACACATTGCAAAGTTTAGCTTCTTTACTTTTCCTGAACTGAACTGCTTTAGGCAGCCTGAGAAGTAGACAGAAAAACGTTACTGATTGTCAGATGTAAGGGTGGAGATGTGCATGGGACTACAGTGAAGAAGCATGACATTTCAAGGTTTTGGATTAGGTCAAAAAGCAAAGAGAAGTCATCATTGTTGAGTTGGCAGATTTTCTTAGGAGACTTCAGAAGATAGTGCATTCCAGAATTTTAAAAATATCACTACCAAATTATCTTATAAAAGATTGATAACTATAAATAATTGCACAGATTAAATATCTGTCCTTGTAAGGTAAGGAATGAAGAGTTATTAAAACATTTATTTGTTCTAAAGCATCAACAAAAGCTATAGAATGCAGCAAGCTTTCTTCTGTTACCACGTCATTAGTTCACAAAGGAGTGATTACTTCTAATATCAGGCTATCTGGTCAATAATAATCTTATTTGTGTTTTTAAATGAACCTGTAAGATTTAACAATAATTTTAAATGTTGCTAATCAATATCATACTACTTCTTTGCAAATTGCATTCAGTTACTTTTCCCAAAAATGTCCTTGGGCATATTCCATGCTTATTTTCAGCCTTAAAACTTTTTCAAGTGGAAAGGTAAAATGAAATTTAAAGTAATACTGTTTACTTCTGATTTCCCTCAACAAGCAGGATACAAAGGTGTTTTTCATGCTCCAAGGATTTTTTTCTGATGCTGTTTTGTACATGAGTCACTCAAACCCTCATGTCTTAGACGTTTGCCCTTATGTGTATGTACTGATATAGCACAAAGATGGCCTGCATTTTTGAAACTAGCTTGGGAATAAAGTTAGAAGCTTGTTAAGGATATCTGAGCTACCTAATGATTTTTCTAAGCAACTCTCGCCAAAGTACAATTTCAGTGATTATTTTAGTATATTTTGAGATTTTTACTCTATAATGTAAGACCGTAAAAAATTGCAGAGTCTCATCATTGCAGGCCATAATTGTTTTACCCAGTCAGTACTGTATAGAACTGTGTTTGCTTGAATAGGAATTTGTATTTTGGGCTAAATACCTTTTAGAAAGGAATCAGTTTTGATCTGAATACATCAAGAAATACTGCAACATTACATTGGCAGCTTGTTTCAGTGCCTGAACACTTCCATCCTTTAAGCTTGTATCTACTTTGAATTGCATGGTTTCATCTTTCAGGTGAATCTTGTTACTTTTCAGTGTAATTTGAAGAATTCCTTCTTACCTGACATTTTATCCATAACTAGGAACACACAGGCTTTACTCATGACCCTGCGGTCCCAAAAGAAGGAGGAGGTAGTAGAACTCATTTTTGTATCAATATTTTTATGAAAAAAAAGATGTTTAAAGATAAGTCAGAATATTTAGTGCTCAGCACCTTTTTCTTACAATAGCAATGCCAAAAGCTTTTCAACTAGTTTTTCAGCAGTACAGCTGTTCTTAAAATTTTTAAGCTAGGAGAAGTATAGCAGACTTGCATAATGACACTGAATATCAGAAGCGCATCCTGTAACAAACATTTTAGGAATCTCATTAAACTGCAATTGAAGACGTAGCAGCTGCACACTGAAACAGATGTGCTTACTTGTCTGAATAGTCTTGATCTTATCTAGTGGAAAAGCTGGGAAAGCAACAACCTGTTGTGCTGCAGGATGTGAAAACATGAAATTTCTTGATAGCCTTTTTCTTTTTTCAATTATACAGTTACAGGTGCTGTGGAGGACCCTGTCCGTACTGCACAGATCAAGATACTATGGAGGCACCTGTTAATGAATGGAAAAATTACTACCAATAACTTTTACTTTTCTGAAGATAATCTGTTGTGGGATATCTCCAGTGTTTGCACTGAGTGTGGTACTCTGGAACTCTCAGCTATGAAGTGCCTTTCACCCAAGAGAACAACTGTAGTAAGGCAAGGCACACTCCTTGTCCCTGTTAGCTGCTGTGCCACATTCTGCTAATGCTCTAAGTTCTGCAGTACCAACACCCCCCGCTAATATAATAGTAATGTTGTAATAGTATATACATGTAGGATTCTTTCTCATAAGCTTAGTGTTGACAAAGACCATGTCATGGACATAATTTGGAGGCTACAGGCAAGACCATTTTGCAGAGCTCATGTAGTCTGATATAATGATTTTCTTCTCTGGAACTTGTGATGGCTGGTATGAGTATGCAGGCCAGTTGCCCCCCAAAAGTATCTGACAATGTACTTGCAGCTAAGAACTCTCAACAATACTTCAAAGTGTTTGCCGCCTGGAGGCAAGGAAATTTCTTGTTCTTTTTTTGCTGAGGAAAAATTATTTCTTGTGCTGACCTCTCCCCAGTGACACATTGATCTTTTCCCTGCTGTGAAATTCCACTAGCAGATCTCACTAGTGAAGTGAAAGAAAAAGTTAGTTCATAGATATTCAGAAATGTGATGAAATGAGCAAGCTTAAAAAGTAGCCAACAGTCCTAGGAGCAATATTTCTTTAAAGTATGAATCAATACAGTGTTAAAAACTGGCACAGAATTTACTTTTTCAAATTATTATTAACAGAACTGAAGGCTTAAACAAGTAAGGCTGGCACCTTTCACTTGCATATCACTGGGCTGAATCCTATTCACGTTAGTAGTGAAAAGAATTCTGTCTTCGTGGCTGTGTAGTGGCCTATATTGAAGGAGTTGTTCATAGTTGGGGGATGGTGGTAATAAGTCATACAGTCATTATTAATAACCTTACTGGCACTGTGTATGGGGTCCACGTATTGAGCAGGAAAGTCAAACAGTGAATGTACAAAAGGAATGAGTTACACTGATCTCTAACGTTTGTCCCTCCAAATCATTATTCTTCTAGATTAATTGCTCTGTTGTACTTGTTATAGACATAAATAATAGGATTCCAACCTTGCAAGCTTTATCATGATAATGGAAATTAAATGCACTTACTGTAAAATACAGTGAATAGGTAGATTTATTCCTATACCTTCAATGTTGTCTCTTAAAGATTTTATTAAGGACACAATCTATTGTATTAAGTTTACAAATAGTAAGTTACGCAAAAATTCTTTGCAAGCAATGTATTAATAAATTCTTTATAGGCTTTCTGAAATTATCTGCATACTGGTTACCCATTTGTAATGTGTTCTTTCTCTAATAATTTGCAAGCTCCTACAGAACAAGATTTATTATTTTTTAAGGGATTGCAATTGGGGCAGAATCCTTACTGACGTTAGCAGAAATGAAAAGCTGACCGGAATAGCCATAAAATGCTTCAGGTTCCTTTAGAATGCCTTGCCAGGGAAGTCAAGGCAGGTGAGCTCTGTGCTGCTGTCATCTGACCCTGCAAATGCCTGTAGTCATGTTATCAGAAGATGCTGTCTTCCTTCTTCCAGAGAGTCTGAAATTTTCTGCCTGAAGAAGTAAATTGAGCCATATTCTACTCAGATATTTCTCTAATGGTAAGACAAATACAGTCTCCTGTGAATTACTTATATTTGCTTCACTTTCTAGTATGCATATTTGATATAATGACACTGTATTTTCTTACTCTGCTCAGTGAATCCACTCGCCATTTGTCAGTATGGAGGGGGTGTGTATATCCATTACTACTTCTGTTAAATACTTGTAGATTGACATTACATTTTGTCTTGCAATAAGTTTTTTTAATAGAGCGGAAAATATTTCTGTGGGAAGTTAGAGAATTAGCTTCAAGAGGGGAAAAGAGCATGTCATGGCATCCTGTTGCAAACAGGGATTCCGTCAAGATTACAGCTATGAAAAGACCCTGTTTTTTACTCTTTCAAGGTGCACTTTAAATTTATATAATTTTTGATTCACTTTCTCTTGTGAGCTTGTGTATATGCATACATACATATATATATAAAATCTCAGCCTCAATTACTAATAGCCTTATGTACAGCTTTCAAACTCTGCTTATGTTATAAAATAAGCAGGACGGTTTTTCTATGCTGTTTTGTGTGTGTGCAAATTTAGGTTGGGTTGTTTTGTTTGGTTTGGAGTAGGTTTTGGGGTTTTTTTTTTAGAGATAAGGAAGGGCTAGACAATTTCTGAAATTAGACTCTCTGAATAATCTGCTATAAATTGAAACACATCTAAAATGTAGCAGAATGTTTTCACTGATTTGCTGGCTTTTGACAGATTATATAACCTCTTCCTTATTTTCTTCACTTTAAAAAAAAAAAAGGTCAGGTTCAGATATTGCAAATTTTAAGTAACTTGTACATAGTTCTTCAAGAGCAGAAACCACAAAGCATTGCAGAAATAAAAACACAACAGCTAATAAAATATACCTTTAGTAGTCGAATATGCCTCCATTGAAAACTTTCCTTTCACTTATGCTATACAGTGGCAGATACCAAAAGTCTCCTAACACCTAGCAAAGCTAGGTATTTCAGTGGAGATTTGTGCAAGTCCACCTTTTTGCTACAGATTCTGAAGGTCTAAATGGTATTTAGCTTTCTGTGCTTAATGTTTTCTTCTTGGCTAGGAATCTCTGAGCACGTAAACAGTGGAAAATAGAAGGCAGAGGGAATTAGATGACATATGGGTCACCTGTATCTGTGCCATTGGACCTCTCCCTCCATGGGAGAAGCACAGCATTTGATGCAGAGAGATTTCTTATTTCAGTATTTGAAGTGTGTTCCCTAAAAGAAATAGCAAAATTGTACAGATGAAGAGAATTTAAATTGTTCATTAACTTTGGAGCAGCTGGTCCCAGATGCTCTTCAGGAAGTATTTTATTTTTAATACACTGAACTGTAGCCTAGGAGTTAAAAGCCCTCATAAATTAATGTTAGTTTACAGTATTAGATCCAGAAATTTCCCTGCTGGGACCAAAATCTGGGTATCACACTTACAGGTTTGGGTGTCGCAGAATTTTCAGTGACTATTACTTCGAACTACATCCAGTCTTCAACGCTGAAAAGACATAGTCCTTAAGGAGTGAATTTAATGCTATATGTGAAAATACCTAGAAAATATAATAGATTGAAATGTATAATCTGTTTTTAGTTAATCTTATTAAAAAGTATGGCAAGAAACCTTACTAAAATTTGTTGAGAAAATGCTTAAAAACAGATAATGTATCTGTAGATCCCAACAACCTCTTAATCTAAAAAACTTTGGAAGCTTCATTTTGGCTGGCATATTTCAAATAGTATGAAATAACTCACTGAATCTTCAAAAAGATAACTTTTATATAGCACACAAACCAAAGACACTTCCATATATTCTTTTCTCTTAAGAAAGAGCAAAACTCAGTGGAAAAAAAGATATACAAAAACTCGGTTCAGATATAGCTAATGTCTGGATAAAAAAGATACAATGAAATATTACTCTGGTGATATTATAATGTCCTTTGAAATAGTTTATCTGCATTTCTGCTCCTCTTCTTCACCATTCCATTCCTCCTGGATTTGTGTTCAGAGCAGGGTTGTTCCAGCTTCATTCTTAAAACTTGTTTTGAAGAACAAAGTAGTACTGATGCAGCTCCTCTTCCATGCTGGTTGCGCAGCAGGAGTTAAGGAGTGAGGTTGGGGCAGAAAATATAACTGAACTGAGCCATGACTTTTCTAGTAAAAGTGAGTGTTGAAATCCACTGCACACCTCAGGTTAGGGAATTGGAAAAACACGACAATCCTACATGAAAGTACTTTTAGCATTTCTGATACGTTCAATGTGCTCCCTTCTTCCTCAAGGAATCAGGGTAACTGAGTATTGCCCTCCAATACTTGACAGCTATCAGTCAGGACCTCACAAGGCTCCATTTGGAGCATAGAATCATTTAGGTTGAAAAAGACCTTTAAGATCATTGAGTCTAACCATCAACCATGCCCGCTAAACCATGTCACAAAGTGCCTTGTCTACATGCTTTTTGAATACCTCCAGGGTTGGTGACTCCACCCCCTCCCTGGGCAGCCTGTTCTAATGCCTGACAACCCTTTCAGTAAAGAAATTTTTCCTAATATCTAATCCAAAGCCCCCCTGACTCAACTTGAGTCCATTTCCTCTTGTTCTATCACTAGTTACTTGGTAGGAGAGACCAGCCCCCACCTCACTACAACCTCCTTTCAGGTAGTTGTAGAGAGCAATAAGGTCTCCCCTCAGCCTCCTTTTCTCCAGGCTAAACAACCCCAGTTCCCTCAGCCGCTCCCCGTAAGGCTTGTGCTCCAGGCCCCTCACCAGCTTTGTTGCCCTTCTCTGGACACGCTCCAGCACCTCAATGTCTTTCCTGTAGCGAGGGGCCCAAAACTGAACACAGTACTCAAGGTGCGGCCTCACCAGGGCTGAGTAGAGGGGAACGATCACTTCCCTGCTCCTGCTGGCCACACTGTTTCTGATACAGGCCAGGATGCCCTGGGCCTTCTTGGCTGCCTGGGCACACTGCTGGCTCATATTCAGCCGGCTGTCAACCAGCACCCCCAGGTCCTTTTCTGCCAGGCAGCTTTCCAGCCACTCTTCCCCAAGCCTGTAGCGTTGCATGGGGTTGTTGTGACCCAAGTGCAGGACCCGGCACTTGGCCTTGTTGAACCTCATGCAATTGGCCTTGGCCCAACGATCCAGCCTGTCCAGATCCCTCTGTAGAGCCTTCCTACCCTCAAGCAAATCAACCTTCCCTCCCAACTTGGTGTCATCTGCAAACTTGCTGAGGGTGCACTCAATTCCCTTGTCCAGATCATGGATAAAGATATGAAAGAGAACTGGCCCCAGTACTGAGCCCTGGGGAACACCACTTGTGACCCGCCGCCAACTGGATTTGACTCCATTCACCACAACCCTCTGGGCTTGTCCATCCAGACAGATTTTTACCCAGCAAAGAGCACACTTGTCTAAGCCATGTGCTGCCAGCTTCTCAAGGAGTATGGCCATGAGAGACAGTGTCAAAGGCCTTACTGAAGTCCAGGTAGACAACATCTACAGCCTTCCCCTCATCCACTAGGTGGGTCACCTGCTCATGGAAGGAGATGAAGTTGGTCAAGCAGGACCTGCCTTTCATGAACCCATGCTGGCTGGGCCTGATCCCCTGGTTGTCCTGCATATGCCATGTGAGCGCACTCAAGAAGAACCGCTCCGTAATCTTCCCCAGTACCAAGGTCAGGCTGACAGGCCTGTAGTTCCCCGGATTCTCCCTCCGACCCTTCGTGTAATTGGTTGTCACATTGGCAAGCATGAGAGACAGTACTGGACAGAATTAACTCTAATACATTTCTTATTTAATTTTTTTAAGATTAAATTTATACCTTCATTGTCAGGCCTTTTCATGAGCTCTCTGAACTGGCATCATTATTGACATTAAGACAAACCAGGTCTCTAATCCTGTAAATAGCTTAATGACACTCATGCATAAAGTTGGATTTGTGCACTTGTTGGAAAGCCTTCAGCCCTGGCTGACTGCCATGTTCATTCTTTCTGGATGTAATTAACATGGTTCGTCAACATTTCCTGAATATGGAAGCTGTGCAGCCTCATATTTTATATCTCTTCTTCAAATTAGGCTTCTAATGCTGAAATCCTAGCACAAACCTATAAAGCAAATCAAAGAGAGAGATATTTTAACCATTTCAATTCACAGGTTACAAAATATTCGCTAGAAGAGGCTCACCTGGAACTTCCATTCTGTGGCTGGCAAGGTAGAGAGATATGTCACTGCCTAATGCCAATGGGAAGTTAAAGAACTGAACTTTATTTCTTGTAGTAGAAGAATATCAATATTGATGCAAAGAATGTTACTACTAATTACTACAACATAGACATGTACTTTATGTCATTACAAACTTGCCAGGTTCTTTAATTTTTTGAAAGATCTACAGTTTATAAACACAATTTAGGTAATAACCTGCAACTTTTTTCCATAAATACAGCCCCCATGCATCCATACAGGACCTTGTGATGAAGTCTTATTATTGCAGTCTTGCTTACTTATACTTCCATTCCATTTAAATATTTCATTAGTACTGTCAGTTGGATTATAAAAATTACAGTAGTAATTTTCACTAGAATTTAAATAGATTTACCAGAGAGCAGTATTTTCATTGGATTATTATTAATTTTTCTTAAAAAAGGAAAAAAATTAATTCTAATGTTGCAGTGGTGCAGAAAATAGTACAACGGTTAACTATTGCAATCCAAAGCAATATATTCATAAACAAATAGTAAGTTTTCTGGTTAAAGGATATACCTGCATAATCTTATGTAAAAATGAAGAAAGAATGTTTGCTTCATGGCTCTTTCAGCTTTAGAAATTTTGCATAAATTAAAACAGTAGCTAACAAGGGAATACATTTTGGGTAATAATGAGTTTCAAATTGCTCAGAAGTTGGCTTAGCTGAATGTGATTTTTATTGTTAGTTTTAGATATTGTTAAGCTCAAAGCTGTTTACACAAACAAAAACTTCTTTTTTCCAGAAGAACAACTTTAGTGATACTCATTTGCTGGAATTAAACTTCATTTATTATTCCTGTGAAGCAGAACATAAACTTTTGAACTCTGATACATGGCCCTTGGGATTCATGGAACTTGTCATATAAGCTAAGCTGTTCTCTTCAAATGCAGTGGTTGTATTGTGCCTCAAGACAGAATGAGACCTAACCTGCAGGAAGACATGATGAGCTGCATAAATGTCATGTGCTTTGAGGAAAGGTGAATTAAAATTAAAGGCTTTCTTTTTCTCCGGGGAAAAGCGGTAACCTCATACAGGTGATGAAGCAAAAGGGATAATTGAGGGATAGTAGAAGTTTCCTGAAGTTGGATGTACATTCATGGTCATGCATGCTCATGCATGACTAGTGTCTTCTCAAAAAATATGGGATTAATTATTTCTAGTCCATGTTCTCCAAGACTCCAAAGTTCCTTCCTACCACAGTTCATTCACCATTTAGACCCTGCTCTCTTTCCATTTGAGAAATGTTGCTTCTGTTTCCTTCTAAATCACTGATTCTGCACCCACTGAAAGGTGTCTCCTTCCCCCACAGTTCATTGCCAGCATTAGTGGATCTGGGGTGGATGTACACCTTTGCAAGAGCAAGGTCATGCCTATGGTAGTTTAGCTTCATGACAGTATTCCCAAAAATCCTATGAAAAGATATGGCTGATTCGAACAAATGACCTGTTGTTGAGTGTTACTTAGTAGCAGTGTTTATAAAGCGTATTAAACTTATCTTGTAACAAGCTGAAAGGGAAAAGGCACGGGGCATATCAACAGAAAGTGCAGGAGACTACTTGGATTGCAGGCTGGAAAGGAAGTGAAGTGTGTAAATGAGAAAAGCTCCATATGCAACCAGAGTGAAGTTCTTAAAGATTTAATCTCTGCTAAATGCTCTTTCTCTGTAGCTATCATTTTTCATGTATACTTACTTTTCTAGGCATATTCCATAGTCCAGAAACATCACAGAGAATGTAAAGTCTCCCACACAAGACGTTCTTGGGCTTAAACTAATATTAGTTCTAGTAATTGAAATGAATACTTGGAATCTACTTCAAATGCTTTTATTCTTTTTCCAAACCGCCAGCCTATTTTCCTTCATGGGGAACATCTTCAAGCAAGCCAAGGAATTTTGAGGTATTGATATATGGCACTAGTTTTAGATGAAACTGGAATATGTGACTGATTTCTTGCAGTCAGTCCAAGATTTCAAAGTTTTTTAAATCTCTCAAAGTACATCGCAGAACCGGGCTGGAGTTTGCAAATTACTTTTCGTCTGCTATGTTGGCATAAAACTTAGGAAGTGAAAGATAAGGTAATAAAAACATGCTAAAGAGAATTTGTTATGTCTTAATGATAAAATTGCTACCTTGGATTTAACATCACTTAACCTGGATTTTTCAGTTCTCTATTTACAGAATTAGGGTGCTGGTATCCTGTATAAGTCAGATGAGCAGGAGAGAATAAGTAGAAAAGATTTTCTGCCATCAAGAGAAAAAAAGTAGTCATTAGACAAGTACGAGTAGGCAGAATGCTGTTTGTGCTATCCTGCAACTTTTTCCCAGCAATTACTTCAAGTGACCTTTTGTCATGGAATTTTAATTAAACTAGTTATTCTTCAAATCTTAAAAAATTCATAGATAAAAATAATTGTATCTTATCACCCTAGTAATTCTTACTTTGATTAGCTGATCACCAAATACTTAGACAACAGGAACGATGTCTCTGTTTTACCTAATTGAAAATATGCAGTTCTTAAAATGCCTGATTAATTCTATAGGCACTCAAATTTCTGCCTTTGTTTATGTCCACAGCAGTCTGTATTTCTGCAGGGTGGAGCAGTTTGATAGATATGTTCCAGCTCAGCCCCTTTGGGATCCTTGCATGAGTCACCTCTGCTTTCCCTAGTCAGTCCCTCTCTTCTTGTTCCGACTAGGTCCAGCATATCAATAAATGAGATTTTCAGAAAACAGCTTTGTGCTAACTGCTTTCCTTGAAATGAGTAATTGGAAGAAGAGGATGTAGTGGGGATACTTTTCCAGAGACCACTGTTTACTCCTTCAGGAAGTGTAAAATTTGGGTTTTATGGCAGCCTCACCAGCTAGAATCACAGGAACACAGAAGGCTTGAGGTTGGAAGGGACCTCCAACTCCTGCTCAAGCAGGGTCACCTAGAACCATTTGCCCAGGATCATGTCCAGATGGGGCAGCTGTGATGGACACCACACACCCAGGGGAGCTGGAAGCTCACGTCTGACTGCTCGACATGTCTGGATCCTGGCTGGCAGTCCAGCTCCTACATGTAGTGGCCCCAGTGCAGGCTCAGTGCCAGATATCCCCCTCAAAAAGGGCTTTTCTTTTCACTGTTGCTTCTAATTTAGATGGTCGGCATAAGCTGCCAATGTTCTCATTGGTCACATCACCCCAGGCCAACATCTTTGACTCTGTTTCCAAAGCCAATTAGCTGTTGTTACCTGGGTTACTATCACCCTAACTGTGTTATACAGTTGTAAAATTAAGAGTTTGAGCTGCCTTATTTCCTTTCTGTGCATACCTAAGCCATCAGAGGCAGGGCAGAAGTAGTCCAGAGGTTTTGGGTTGTCTGTTCTTGGTTTGTTTTCCCAGCAAATAGAAGAATCATCTAATGAGTTAGAGCTGGGCAGACATAATCTAGGTCTCACTTATCTGAGCGGTGCTTTCAGGCAGGGTTTGCTCCATGATAAACCACTGAAAAACTCAGGTAGAAATTCACTGGAAAACTGTCTGTTTTTTCAACTGGGTGTTGCTGTGGATGACCTTCCCAATGTAAAAATTTTAAAAGTGCAGATTCTGTAGATTAAGTGGCAAGAACCAAATAAATAATAAAGCATTCCTAAGGAAGGAAAACTGAGTACTTTCAACAGCAATGTGCTTAATGACAGTATGTTTTTAACAATAAATTCTGGGGTTTTTTTTATGGCTATAGGGTTTGGCAAATTTTTCACATTTCATGTAACCTCATAGTCCATTCCAACATATTCATTTGTATTTACAATTTCATGTTTATCCATGCTTTTTTAAATATATTATCTTCTGAATATTAGCTGAGTTGGCTGATCTTTTTCAGCCCAGCAAGAAGACTAATTCATTGTGTAACACAAAGTGAGTTCATATTTGAGTAATAAAGAAATACCTATATTTTACTGTTAATTAACATTGAATTTTATAAAAACCTCCACTGTTTCAAGTGCTGAGGCGTGGAACAAACTGAATCAGGGAAGCTGACTGTGCCAAGAATTCAAGTGATTCCATTCAGTCAGCTTTTCCAGCTTAAAACATGTTTTCTAAGTTTTCATGGTTTTAACCTCTTAATTGTCGACAAACTTTGTCATCTCAGTACAGTTGCAGGCTTTTTAAAAAAATTATTCAATTTCAATAGAATTAAACCACATTTCTTATTTTACTTTTAGCCAGAACATGTATAATACGAACAAGATAGATAGAAATAAGTATGTTTTTTGAAGTCCTTTCAAAGAAACATGGGAGATAAATTCTTTCTTTCTCATAGAGTAAGCTTTGATCATTTTGCTGTTGGTTGTTTTGGCCTCACAGATCATGGAATCACAGAAACACAGAATGGTTGGGACCTTTAAAGATCATCTCGTCCAACCCTCCTGCCATGAGCAGGGACATCTTTCACTACACCAGGTTGTTCAAAACCCCATACAGCCTGACCTTGAACACGTCCAATGATGGGGCATCCACAACTTCTCTGGGTAACCTGTTCCAGGGTCTCACCACCCACATTGTAAAAAATGTCTTCCTTATGTCCAATCTAAATCCACCCTCTTTCAGTTTAAAACTGTTGCCCCTTGTCCTGGTACTACAGACCTTGGTAAAAAGTCTCTCTCCATCTTTCTTATAAGCTCCCTTTAAGTACTTGAAAGTCCACAATAAGATCTCCTCAGAGCCTTCTCCTTTCCAGGCTGAACAACCCCAACTCTCAGCTTGTCTTCACAGGAGAGGTGTTCCATCCCTCTGGTCGTTTTTGTGGCCCTCCTCTGGACCTGCTCGAACAGGTCCACGTCTTTCCTGTGCTGAGGACCCCTGAGCTGTTGGCAGTACTCCAGGTGGGGTCTCACCAGAGCGGAGCAGAGGGGCAGAATCCCCTCCCTCGACCTGCTCACCACACTGCTTTGGATGCAGCCCAGGGTACGGTTGGCTTTCTGGGCTGCAAGCACACATTGTTAGCTCATACCCAATTTTTCATCTACCAGTATCCCCAAGTCCTTCTTCACAAAGCTGCTGTCAATACATTCACCACCCAGTCTGCACTGATATTGGGGATTGCTTTGACCCGGGTGCAGGACCTTGTCCCTTCCCTCAAGTGTATCAGATCTTAGTATAAGGTAAACAAGTGATTCTACTTTTTGTCTCTATCTTAAATTTCCTTGCAAAAAATTCTTGAAGAACATTGGGAATTTCTCACAATTCTACATGTGGACCTCTATAAGAGCAGCTGACCTTTAACTCACTCTGTTTTGTTTCTCTCAGGACATAATTATTAATATATGGCTTTAAAACAGACAGTAAAATACAAATCCTGTTTAATAAATACTTGAGCACAGCAGTCAATTGAGAAAGAACTGAGTATCTTAAAAACCTTTAAAATCAAATCTAGTGATGTAAATAAGCACCTAGCCTAAGCATTTCAATTAGCAACCAAGACCACATTTTCCTAAATGCCAATACATCACCTTACATCACCTTAATTCAGAATGATTATTTTATATCAAGATCAACTTTGAACATTACGCAGCATTCTTTATAGTCCTGCCAAATCGTCATTTGTGCTAGGAGTTACTTCCAAAGAGAAACCTCTTAACATAAACTACTCTTCTTCAATACCAAATGTCAGTACTCACACTACATTACTTTGTTCTTCTCCAGATTTTAGCACTTTGGCAAAACAAGGAAGTGTGACATAAGCAATACATATTTGTCAGGTTGCTATAGACAAAGTTGGGGTTTGGAATTTTTTTTTTCTATTTTACCTATAGCACTCTGGGTATTTTGTAATGCTTTTGCAAATGTAGCTAAGGATTAATAAACTGACATTTAACAAAATTTTGTACCTTGAAGTCAAATTGGAATTGATGGATGAGGGCTTTTAACCTGATGTAAATGTAAATAGAAATGTTAAAGAAACAGTTTTTTCTCTGTATGGTGGTGAGGGAGAACATGTCAGGCTTGCAAACTGAAGTCCAGTTCTCCATCCAGAAGCGCAGCTCAAGTCAAAAAGGACGTGATTCACAACTGGGTGGAAAACGCTCCTTCCCTGTCTTGCTGCAAAATGCAGCTGTGTCTGTTTCAGCTGTGAAGCCACAGTGGTCTCCAGAGCTGGGAAGTGGGTATCTGAGCTATATGACTTGAAGTCCCCCTTCATTCAGTCCTGGAGTTCTGAGCATGCAGAGGCACTTTCCACTCTACTTCATCATCTGTATTAGCAGGTTTCCTATGTAATAAGCTGTTGCCAAGCTCTCTGTGGGTTTTTTTTTTTTTCCTCCTTTTTTTCTGTCCTTCAGGTGTTCACAGAGTAGCCACAAATGCTTAGTTCCCTTTCTTTGTCGTTTGGTTCTGGCAGGTGAGAAGCCAGGGACGGAGCAAGATGAAGTTAAGCTGCAGAACGCCAGCAAGCAGATTGTGCAGACTGCTATCCTCCGAGCAGTGCAGCAAGTTTCCCAGGAGAGCCAGCAAAAGGAGAAACGAACAAACAGCAGTACAAGCCTCCAACTAGAAAGGGGAAAATTAACCAAGAAGCATGAAAAGAAATAAAGGAGTGGATTGGTTTTTTTCAGTCCTCCAGTCTGCAGTGTTTTCAGCCTTCTCTTTAGTATCAGCTGTATTGCTAGTGCAATGTTACTGTTGTAAAGCAAACCAAAGTATAATCACACCTAGACATAGGGTAAAGCTGCAATAGTCCTCAGCTGAGAAATATTAAGTGCATTAGATGACTAACTCCATATTTATGCAGTGCCTCTTAACAGAAACAGTAAGCATAGCTGTAAAAGTAGTTTCAAGCACAAGCTCTTAAGGTATGGACTTATTCTCAAAAGCTTGCTGCCAGTACACTTTCATGTAAGTTCTGCGTGCAACGTTTATGTCAGTTCAGCTGGATGGACTCCTCTTTGAGTTATGGGGTTCACTGAAGCTGTCTTCACTGAAGAAATAGTTTACTGTTGAGTGTAGCAGAATGCTTTCAGGCTGCCCTGAAGCACGTGTTTGTACTTTGCTTTGATTAAACATGGACTATGTGAAGTGGCGGTATAAAGTGGATTTGGTAAGTTCTGTGAACCAATTTCTTTTTTCATCTTGAAAAAAAAAAGCAATCCAGTAAGACTGCAGTGACTGTGATCTATGACTGTGATCATAGACCTATGATCTATGTCTTTTTTTAAAGAAGTTAAAAGAAGTACTGAAGTTTTAGTCTACTTATTTGAAATACTTCTATACTTCTGCATAAAAATCACTTGTGCCTCAACTATTCCTTTTAATTTTCTTGATTTTGAAAGAAGAGAAACTGATGTGCTGATACGGAGTTTGCCAGCTTTTCCTTCAGTTTTGCAACTTTGCTGGGGCTTGATTTACAGAAAGTGAAGACTGAAGTGGCTTTAAAAAAAGGTTTTGAATTTATTAATATCCTGTAGGATGGAAATATACTGTGTCTGAATTCTGTCATCATAGATATTTCTCACCTGCTGGGCATAAAGTGACTTCAGATATTTGCAATTGTTCACCTTAAAGATTCACCTTAACTAGCACTGCTTTAAGCTGGTAATACAGAACTTATCCTTTAACTGCTCTATATAGCTGAAAAAATTCATGATGTTTCTGAAAATACAAATTAAATAAATGTAGCTTTCACTTTTATGCTCCCTTACTGTAATGATGATTGCGCTATTATACATCTGAAAAGAATAACAGTATATTTAATTCTAGAAATGGCTTGTAGCTCTGCTTCAACTGAATCCTTGTTGAAGGATACCTGTATACCTAGAAATATAGAGAAGCAGATGCACGGGATCTGCAAAGAAGGAGACAAACTTTTGTCATTGCTTTTCTACTCAGTTAGATGATTCTTAAAGAGACTTTATTTTAAGTAATTGGCTATTACTTACTGTGTCCTACTGCTTGTGTTAAACAATTTCAGGATTCTTTCTCATGGCCGGAGGCTTAGTCATGAATAGCCATGTACTGTAATATTAAGCCTTTGAAATCTGCTTGGTTCAATTTTTTTTTTTTAATTTAACAGCACTGACTCATACCAGAAAATGATTTAGCTCAATCTTCTTTCACTTAAAAATGCAAGGAAGAATTCGACATGATTAAAGTTGTTCTAAATCCTCTAATAATGAAAATTGACTTAGACTGCAAGTACACAGTTGGTTCACTTCTATAGACACTGGGTGAATTTTTCCAGCCAAGCAAACTTTGAAAGGTGGAAGTAGTTGGGTTTTGAGGCACATGTGTTTGTCATAATAGTCATTTTTTTATGATTAGTTTTTTCATCAGTTGACCTTTGGTTGGGAGGTAGTTCTTTTCTAAGCACTCCTTGCAGCTGTGCTTTCTGAGAGCCTTAGAAAACTGATCATGAGTAAAGGTTCAGTTCTGAGGCTGATGGGCAGGCAAGTCTAGTGAATGAGAGAGCAAGCCTGTTGGAGAGACTCTGTGGTGCAAAATGGTGTTTCCCACAGACTCACCTACAGCGCTGTAGGAAGGAGAGCTATAGAACAGCAAAATCCCCATTTCTTTGGGATTATTCTACTTTTTTTTAATGCTTTTTGTCCCCAGAAATTAGCAATATGTCTCTTTTTTTTATGTTCATCGTAATTATTTTAATAATCTTCATGTAGTTTGGAAACTTGTTTGCATGTCCAATTTTTTTTTAAATCATCATGTTAGAAAAAGAGGAATTTCAAAAGCCAGTGAATACAGGTTTTTGCCACTGCCTCATATGAGCCTATTCCAGTCCTCCCACTATGCTCTTCTACAATATCCCTTTACTGTCCTAGTCCTTTTAGATATACTACTACTCAACCATTAAATCATGCCCATCATTTTCAGTGCTGTCAGAAGTCTAATATCTTGCAAAGATAAAAATGGTAGGAAGCCTAACAGAGCCTTGAGGAAGTTTTCTATGGTCTCCTGCTGAGGAAAAACAAATACTGGAGCTTAAAGAGTGTAGTTTTTCCTGAGAGGCAAATAATGCATCTCCTATCTATAGTATATATCCTTAAATTAAGGCATGCATTTAGTATCTTCTATTGACAAAGGGTGTTCTGCACACCACTTGCATCCAGGGTATGTAGTTGAGATCCGTACCGCATGTGAGAGAACTGCACAAAAGAAAACTTTACCCTTGGTTTGTTACATGCTTACTACATGGTGAAAGCAGGTATTTTTGCTACCTTCACTGACAGATTATATTTTCTGGAGAAAATACAGACTGTAGAAATTATTACAGATGTGATGCAGGTCTGATTACAAATAAACTCTTAAAGTACCTCTAAATACCTTACATGTCTCTGGTTTCTCTCGTCAAAGAAGGGAAGCAATTTTCAGATTCACTAGACAATCTTATGAAATAAGCAATGTGCTCATAAGGCTTGTAGTAATGAATGCATTAGTCAGCACAATAATTCATATCTTAAAAGTACAAGATAATCAAAATGGTATCTATATGGATTTAGAACAAACTCACCACCTTTTAGCACTTATCAGTGGTAAGTAGAAGGATGCACAACCATGTTAAAGTACATTTATCACAACCCCGTTCATGAAGAAGAATCAGGTGTCTGTGACTATCCTGCACTGTGCTTGCTATATTTTCATTCAGGTTGAGTATCACAATTTTGCTACCATACTCATGCTATTCTTTGTAAGGTAATCAAGCAGCAACCCTAAATGGAAATTCACGTGGCCACAGCAGGATGTTGTAAGACTTTAGTAAATACCACTGTTCATAAAGTTTTTGGTTCTGTGCATTTACATTGGAAATCCCTGCTCTAAAATAAAAAAACCAGCCTGTGACTTGGAAACAGCCATCTTAATTTATCATTTCAGAAAAAATAAAAGCATTCTGTGATAATATTATAGTTAAGAGTTGGAAATCCTTGAATATTTATTCAAAGCAAACAATGCACCTAAAAATCTTACAGTGTCTACTCGTGTTGTGTCTGATTTTTTTTTTTTGGTGACTTTTTTTAAGTGTCTCAGAATGTAGTTTGTTACAATGGTAAGTATATAAAAATAGCTAGGTAACTATTCTCAATATGACTACCATGAAATATGCTGCAGTTGTTCTTTAAATGTGTGCTAATGTCAAATACAGGGGTTAATGTGTCATTACTGATGGCTTTTCTAAAAAAGTTTGATCTAAATTAGGGGAAAAGATAAGAGGAAGTAAAATAAATTCTTGAAAGAATGTGGGATTCACTCTAAGTCTCTTGGTTACCCACTCAGGTCTGAGAAGAAATTAAATTAATGAAAACCTGAATATTGGCATAGCCTGATTTCTCTCAACAGGTTCCTGCAACACAGGGATCAACTTGTAAAAAGAGTTTGTGGGAGTGAGGGGGAAAACCTGAGCTATTGGTAATGTCTTCCACACCTGACACTCAGTAAGGAGTGAGCAGCAATACTGATGGAGCCTGGTTTCTAATGGATGGGTTTTCTCATCATTGGCTTTTGGTGCCTCCTGATAAGCTCTGGCAGAACCTTTTTCCATATTTTGGGTTTTGCAGAACAAAAGGGTTCTCTGAGGCCCAATGGGCTTTTAATTTGTGCTGTCTCCTGCCTTTCAAAGGGGGTGGAAGTAAGGTCTCTTTTTCTCCACTTCCAGAGCTTTATCCATAAAACCTGGTGGACCTGCATGGGCTTTTGTTTTTAACAGCCACTGTATCTTCCCCGGATTTAGTCAACATGGCCGATAATTTCTTTAATCCTTAAGACTGAATGGACGAGCATGCATACTAGCTGTGTTTGAATGCTCTGGGGAATACCAAGAAATAGATACATATTTTAGATGCATTTGCTTCTAAGCTGTTCTTGTCTGCCAGGCAGATTTTCTTTGTTTAATTAACATAAGCAGCTTTTCTTTTTTAATAACTTTTCCTCCAGTGACTTTTTTTCTCTTTCAGTTGCCTATAGCAGGAGACCACACCAGGCAGATCATCATGAATCATTCACATGCGTTGTGACAGTAGCTGGGTGTAGAACTTGTACAGAAAGAGAGAAAAATAACTGTTATGCAAGCTGGAAACTGAACCCACCTAAGATGATTCTAAAACATTGGAGTAAGACAATCCTGGTAGCTTCAAGGAAAATGTTCCATGTGTGCTTTCAGAGTTGAAACCCATTTAGAAACACCAGCTAGTGAAGACTGTAATTGCTTGCTTTGTGATGAGGTGGAAAATGAGCACTACAGTATTGTTCTGAAGACTTAAATGCTACCTCCTTGTATCTATGGAAGACTGAATTGTGTCGTTTGGCAGGGTGACCCATTTGCTCCTGCCCTATGGAATGAATAGCAGCTATTCTTTGCACACGTGCATTCATGTGTGCACATGCATCCCAGAAGGTTAAGCCCCTGTCTCCAGTTGCTATACTAGATGCACTTGCCACGTTATTTGCTTAGTAAACATACCTACTACTAATGCTATTTCCCCTCATTTCTTTCACGTGAGACAGCTCATTCTGAAAATCCTCAGCTACAAGATGAACTATGAAAGCCATCTGCTTCCAGAACAGGGAGAGTGAATATAATAAATCTTCTTTGCCTTACTGGTGGGGTATTCACCGTTTCCCACAGCTCACTGTAGCTATTTATTTCCAAGGAGGACAACTGTGTTAGCCAGTGCTTCCTTGCCCTCTCTTGCTGAGGGCTTACCCATAAAGCAGTGATCTTTAATATTTCCTTCCAAGGCAAGAACTGTTCCTGGGACACAGTTTGCCCTGACTTGTGACAGTTTACTAGGTCCAGCTGACTTCAGATTTCCCATAGATTGCACACCTGGTTTGGTTTTTTACCCACTACACTATAAGAGTAGACTTTCAGATTTGAATATCTACAGTGGTGAGGATCTAATAGTTTGCTTGGTGCTCCACCAGTTGAAGAAGTTTATATCTATGCAGTCCAGCAACAAGTAAAGCATGTTGTCAGATCTTGTAATTCCTCCCATCCTATTTCCCAGAGTTATAGATACTTTTATACAGCCACTCTGTTTTACTGAGCATTAGGCTTCCTAAATCTATAGGCAGGAACAGGGAGTCTTGTCCTCTTCTGTTTAGATCACTGAAACCTGCAGGGAGCAACAGAAGCTGCGCTGTTTTGGGAAAATGGCCCTCAGTGCTGAGCTGCTTTTGTGGCTCTTCTCTTGACCTCATATGTTTCTTTACTTTCCTGTATTCACTTCCAGACAGCAGTCAAATAAAGAGATCCACAAAACAGAGATCTCTGACATACCAGAGGTGCAAGAACCCAGTATGTCCTTGCATCATCCTCTAGTTTAAAGAAATCGGCCCCATGCCATGCTTCCCTCTGGTAGCTGGGTGAAAGAACACGAGGCTGCAAATTACTCTATTTCCTCAGCACTTGAGACACGGAAATGCCACCAAGTCAAGAGCTGTTTCAGCTCAGGAGGTACATAAACTCTTCCTTATGTTTGCTAAAACTGGCTTCAAAGATCAGCGCCTGAGTCAGGTGACAGCTTGCTCATCACTGTGCTCAGAGGAGCTGGATAGATGAGAAAGAAGCATGTCTCAAGCCAAGCTCCAAGGAGTAAAACTTTGCAGAAGGCACTGGGCTTCTACCTGACCAGGAATATTCCTCCACCAGGTAGAGCAGCTAAACAAGCCCCGCCTTGTGTGGGGTTGTGTTGGTGTTTTGTTTGGTTTTATTTAATTAAAAAAAAGAAAGAAAGAAAAAGAAAAGAAGCCCTTCAGTGTTCCATGTGCACTGCCAGGCAGGAAAGCAAACACAGTACTCCAGCAAACAAGTTTGGAATTCAAGACCACTCATCAGGGTACCTGACCTCAGAAAAAACACTTTCTTCAAGGCCAAATTGGCACATCTGCTTCTGTAATTTGACTTGTGCCTTCAACCTTTTCTTCACTTCCTTATAATGCAAGGAAATTAGATTGAATATTAGGAAAAATTTCTTTACTGAAAGGGTTGTCAGGCATTGGAACAGGCTGCCCAGGGAAGTGGTTGAGTCATCATCCCTGGAGGTATTCAAAAAGCGTGTAGACAAGGCACTTCAGGACATGGTTTAGTGGGCATGGTTGAGGGTTGGACACGATGATCTTAAAAGTCTTTTCCAACCTGAATGATTCTATGATTCTATTCTATGAAACACTGAAGTCTGCAAGATAAAGTTAACCTCCACTGTTTGGCAGTTGGGGTTTTTTTTACCTGCTTTTTTTTTACTCAAATTAACCTGTACTGTTGTCTCTCAAGGCCACCTTTTTCCTTGCTCTGAAAAAAATGCTTGAGAAAAAAATATTGGATCAGTCCTGTACTCCCTGTTTAAATCTCTGTGTTCCAGCATATCTGACACAACATGTTTTTCCTTGATTTAGGTAAAACCCCCCGTCATTATTGCATCTTTCATTCTTTAAACAGTTTTCCCTGTGTGTAGAAGCAGGACTGTAGAAACTACTGCCATGTTATGATTCTGAAGCTGCAAAAACTTCTGTATATCATATACACTAAATCCTTAGTTCCTTGAAAAATCCCCTACTCTTAGATTATATAACTCCATCTGCCCTGGCAAGAATTAGGTTAACATCTATTTTGCCTGCTGGCAGGTTAGAGGCTTTTTCTTCTTTTTTTTTTTCTTTTTTTTTTCCCTTTCAAATATCTACATCTTAGGCTATTGGCTTGATTATTTGGAAAGTTAAACATCCAACTAGGAGGCACAGTGAGAGACTGAGAATTAGGATCCTAGCTAAGGTAAAGGGACTGCATACAAAGCTGGTGACATGTAACTCCAGGATCTGCATGACCTGCGATTTGGAGGTACAAGAATAAACAGCCTTTAACAGATTACGCTGTCCGGATACTAGCAGCTTTCGGTGTGCAGATGGTGATGCTGTCAGGAAATGTCAGCCTTCGGTCTCTAAACGTCTGTCACATTTCATTAGGGCGCACAGATGACTGTGTTCCCTCCACTGCGGAGGCTCGACAGCAGATAACAAATGAGTTCTGCTGGTAATTGCCCTGTTCCTTATTATTTTGTGATCCATTCATTTCACCCAGGCACCCATATCTACAGAAGCAAAAAGTGCTCCCACGTAGGAATTTTCACGTTGTTGGTAACAACAAATGTGTCATCACTCAGGGAGATGCCGAATGCTCTGCAGAAGGGCAAAGAAACTCAATTTCCTTTCAGCATGCCTATCTAGAGGAACAATGCATCAGCCTAAGGATTCAGTGTATGTTTGCAGACACCTATAGGAGACAGACAATTCCTCTTCTTTTTGCGACTGTCCCTTTGGGTATTAGACTGCACTATGTCTCTCCTGCTGTCATTTTGCCTCCACCTTGGACTGAAACTCCAACAGTGCAGACACAAGGAGAACAACAGGCGGTGTAAAGGGACGTGAACAAGACGTGGTTTTGCCCTAGCAGTACAAGAGCATAGCTAAAACCCCTACTCCCTCCCCAGCCTTCCTGGCCCGCAGTAGTGGAGCAACAGCTGAAGTGATGTGGTCTGGGGACCCTAGCCTCTTCTGTTACATGACCTTCCTGATCAAAGTATAGGAGGACCCCACCAGACCACCAACACAGAAAGGAACAGGAAAAAAGACCAGAAGTGGGCACTGAAGACCCTTGAAAACATCAGTCCAAACTCTGAGGTGATGCTAGAGCTACAGGGCTGGTCTGAGGAAGCAATTTTCCTACAGATTGTTCCCATAGATCTTTATCCTTTATAACATAAATCACTTACGGTATGTTTTTGCAGAGAACATTCTTTTGGGTGAAATGAAGCAGCAGTTTCTTTTGGGGAAATAAATTACCAGCAGAAGCTTGCCCAGCCCAGAGCAGATCCTCACTGCTCAGTCTTTCTTGCCTGCTTTATGTGTGCTTTGTGCATTTAAAAACCCCCACCAAACAACACAGTAATTTGGGGGTGAACACTCTCTGATAGATGAAACCTAGCGCCTGTGTGTGATAGTTGAAAGCCTGTGATATTATGTGACATGAAGCCCACAACGGAACATATATGTCAGACTGTCAGCACTGTTTTCATAGCCTAGTACAACTCCGCACCAAAAGTGTTGCACACTATCCTGGTTGTTTCTAGTTTGCTATTAGGCTTTTGCATGTATGTGTGGGGGAGAGAGACAGGTTGATACCACACTTTGTCTTTTTAAAAAGTCTTTCTTCTGCTGTTAATAGGAAACCGTTAACTTACCTGGAAACAAAGAAAACTTGTTCTGGCTGCAGCTGAAAGAAATCAAGGGATGAGGGAGCAGCTGCACTTTTGTGTTCACATTTGGTACATTGATAGGTTCAGAAACCATTAGTAACTTCAGAAAACAAAGATTTCCAAAGGTGTTTTCTGGAGCGTGTTAGAGCAGGAGTAGCTAATAAATATTCAGTAGGCTTTACTTTCAACAGGCACCTTTCCTGTGTGCTTATAAATGAACTTCTTATGATCTTACTCTCTATTATCCACAGTGGTCCTAAAATCCTGTGTGAGCAGCTTCTGGTTTTACATATATTTTCAAATACACCTCCTAGAGATAAATCAATGACATGGAGTTGTTATTTTCTAGGAAGTGGGGTAAGGGATTCTTGCAAGTCATCTGTTTTCACAGACTGGCTCTACCTGTCCCTCTGCAAAAAGGCAGCCTGCCAAGTTAGCGATTATGTATCACTCTATACCCATCACAGCATATCAAGAAAAAAAAAACGCAGGCCCCAGCTGACCTTTAGAAATTGTACGTGCTTATGTTTTAATTGTGTTAAAGGCACATGATGTTTCTGCAAGAACAGCACCTGGGGGAACACTGGCTTTAGCTCATTCCCATTTTGAAATCTGCAGTATATTTTTAAAATTATTATTATTTTGGAAGAGTTATGTAAATAAATCAATACTTTGAACAAGGTGTAGATATTTTTTTCCTAGGAGCTGAGAAAATCTTAGTCATGTTTGCCCTTATTTCTGAACCTGGTTGCAGTTAATGAGTCCGAGCATCTAAAAGTTACCGGCAGGATTCTCACCATCTTGAAAGGAGCCTGGATTTCAACCCAATTACACTTCTAACACTGGCTGCAAAGCTGCTGCTGCTGCTGCTGCTTACGTGTTATAGAAATCACAGTCCATCTCTTGGCAACAAACCATATTCAACAGTGCACAATGAGCTCAGGTGAATCTGAGTTACCCATTTATGTGAATGTCTGAGGTAAGTGGTGGAGTTCTCTTTGCCTGACTCCCTAAGAAAGCAAGGTTTATATGCTCATATTAGCTGTCTGTGTTTGTGACTCCTGACAGCTTTTGTATCAGTTGGCCCATGCAACAAAAGCTGACAGAAGTGTCTCGGGATGTGACGCCCCTTCCCGCATGGAGATGGAGCGTCATGGGAAAAATAGTGGGGAAGGCTTGATTTTGAGGGATGCTTTAAGGAAAAAGCATTTCCCCAGAGCATGTCTGAGCTACAGACTCTTTTAGTCTCAGATATATATAACTCAATTACTCTAGGGTTCATGTTATTATTTATAATAGGTCTTACTTCATTTTAAGACATTTCAGTACAGCGAAGCTTTTGGATTTTTGTGTGGGGTTTTTTAAGGTTTTAAATTCCTTACATAAATTACAGGAGCAGTCTTTATTTGAGACCTAGACAGCAATATTTGACAGATTTATGCTATCTAAGCCAGTTTACAAAAGGAAAATACTCTCTCCATAGGTGTATTCTGCAAAGGACTGGAAATAACAAAATTCACACATTTTACAAAAGAGAGAGAACAAAGAGTTCCTAAAACATGGGAATTCATTCACTTCACACAATATTCTTCATATAGACATGGTATGCTCAACTTTTATCAAGTTTCATACCTTCAGTAATGCTTAAAACTTTGTAAGGCGCACACACACACACAAATCAGAAAAAGTAGCTGGAATCAAACAGTGAATATAGGTACTAAGATACACAAAAAAATGAAATTTCCTTTCTTTTCTTCTCCTTTGCCATTGTGGTTTTTAGCTAAAAGATACATTTATGACCAAAGAACTCGTCATTTATCCTTTGTTGCAGCTTACTCTTCAAAGAATGCATTACATCATAAGCTGCGGCAAATACAAGATCTGATTGCTCTTAACATTCAAACCATGTCATAAGAAACTCCTCATATTGTAAAAGAAGTATTAGCATTATATATGTATTCACTGGAGGTTTCTCTCAGTCCTTTTAATATACAAAATACAAGTTGCAGCTATGAGGTCTTCACCTGATGCACAGATAGAAGTTCCCAGAACATGGAAAACATGTTAAAACCCTTCCAACTGCAAACACAAAATTAACCACTTGATGAAGATATACCTCAGCATTTCTGAACATTCAAGTAAAATATCCTTTGCAGTCTGAAACACTTGAAAAATGACTGAAAATTCAAATGATGACAGCGTATTTTCCCATTATAATGCTTTCCTGCGTTATTAGCCACCAATGTGGCATTTGCCAAAGTTGTATCACTGTATTCAGTCTCTACGTTTGTAAATATTCCCAATTCCCCTTCACTGCAGTCTGAAAATATTCAGATGATGGAGAATTCTCCTATCCTGCTAATGAGAAAAAACTCTTAGGAATATTTGAGTAACACCTGGAAGTATTTGATATTTCTGTGAATTGTGGCATCAGAGGAAAAACATGTCTTTCCTAAAGAAGTCTTTGATTCCTTTCTACACAGAGATGCCAGCAATACAAGAAGTTTTATTTTACAAGGTTATATGGCTCTGGTTGTGTGGATGCTAGAAAACAAGGTTATTTCATTAGTGGTTGCAGTCAAACAGTCTAAATTAGGTCAATATCTCAGAGGGTTTTTTTCTAAAGTTTTCCATTTAGTTTTCCTTTTAAACATTGCTTTAATGTCTCAAGCAGCACCTTTCCCTTTCCATTTCCATCACAGAGTCCTGCAGCTTCCTCAGCCACGCAGGCAGCACAGCACTCTGCCGCAAACCCCCTGAGCTGGCTCATGCATCTCTGCATGGCTGGTAGCTCTGCATGGGAACTTTAGGGAGCTCTGGTGATGGTGTCCCCCTAGAAACAGCTAGAATTCTCCAGAAGGTCTTTACTTCTTCACTGAACATTTGCAATAAAACATACTGAACGCAGTGTGTGGCAAAGACTTGCTGTTTTCAAAGCCAACTTTTGAGGCATTTACTTCTTTGTGTATTTTTTTACCAGGATTGTAACTGCTAAAACAGTGTCTGGGAAATATAACACAACAGGCAACTTCTTATGGGACTGTGTTAATGGTTTTTGTTTGAGTATTTTCAATTCAGTCAATACAAACTGAGAATTTTGAACTTTATCATAGGTTTTCTTAGAGGATTTGATTTTCAGACTTTCTTTCTACACTGAAAGTAAGGTTTAATCAACAGTTACCTCAAATACAATAAAAGGCTTTTGCAAGAGAAAGGGGAAGACCAATTCTTTCTAAGAGAAGAAGCAATGGATGGATTAAAACTGCAGGGTGGGGGCAGGGGATCAGTTTTGACAGTAGAGAAACTGGAGGGTTTCCAAGTTCAGGTGGAAGAGGCTGCCGGGAGGGATTGTAGGATCTCTCTTCCTGGGGAACAGGTGAAAGAAAAGCCTGTCAAAAATAACTAGTTGTAACTCCTCCTGTCCTATGATCATGAATGGGTTAGAAACATTCCCAGCAAACTTTCAGACACTTTTTTTTTTTTTTTATATGAGACTGTGATTATTTAGTGTTGTTATATACATCATAATGTGAGGATGGCCAAGCACTGGCACAGGTTGCCCAGAGAGGTTGCAGAGTCTCCACCCTTGGAGACACTCAGAAGAAGCCATCTGGACATTGTCCTGGGCAGTTGGTTCCCTGCTTGAGCAGGGTGGGGTTGGAGCAGATGACCTGCAGAGGTCCCTTCCAACCTCAGCTGTTCTGTGATCCTGTGAAATTTGATTGATTCAGTCCCTCCTCATTCATATGAGATGCGAACAAAATTTAAAGAAATAAGGGACCATTCTTGGAATAAGGGATAGATCACAACAGGCAGAAGATTGTTAAAGAGACCCTTGTGATAACCTCACTCCATGAGAAGCCTCAGTGTGAGCTCAGCTCCTACTGCATACTAAAAGTTTCCTTGGACTGCAGGATAAAAGTTTTAATGGATTTAAAGGGGGACCAGGCATGGCAAAGAAATCCATGGAGGGTTACTAAATAGAAGAATACTTAGAGACCTATGGAAATCAGAGCTGAAAATGGTTAGAGATTGGGAGAATATTCAAAAGCTCAGCTTTGCTTGATTGGTTTCTACTCTTCCCTTGGTGTTTGCACGAAGGCAGGACCTCAAGGCGAGGGAGGATTCTCACCACAGCCTCTCCCACCACGCATGAGCCAGGGGAGGACCAGCCACCTCCTCCCCCTGCCCAGGGAAAGCAAAGCCCAGCTCATGGCCCAGGGAGGACCTTGGCTGCCACAACAGAGGCCCACGCCAGAGAGTCAGGAGATCTGTCACAGCTGGTGGTAGCAGCTGGGCATACGTGCAGCCCCGTGACTGCCCTAACTGTATATAAAGCATCTATCAGCAAGGAATCAATCAGACATAGCTGGTGATTCTCCACTCTGCAATTTAGATTATAAGTCACTGTTTAAGTCTTTTTTAAGCAGATGATGTGACAGGTCAGTTATTGCAGTTGTTAATGTTTAGTGCTCTATTTCAAAATCAGGTTGTCTGCTGCCACAGGTCTGTATTGTTCCCCTTTGCTGATGTCGAGCAGAACCCTTTTAAATCAATCAATTATAAGAAGAATATCTTCCTGTGCCCTTTACTAAGGAAATGTATTCTAACTGAATGCAAATGGGATAAAACTATTAAAAAAAGATTTCCTGTTCCAGCCAAGGCTCTTGGGTTTCATTCAGTCTTACACTACAGTATTTTGTGCTGAAGTATGGACTTTTCAGGAAATCAGTATATTCACAATCACAGAGTCCAGAGGTAGAACTGAACAAGGAATAGCACAGAACTCATTTTGGTGTGTGTCCTCTAAACTCCTTCATTTGCTAAAGTTGTGTCTGTAGTCCGTAAGTGCAGGGTGACTGGCAGCTGCCACGCAAAACACAGCATTGCATGATGTGCTTGGAAATGACTGATGGAGCACTGCCATGTGATGCTTAGTGTTTATCCATGGTGAAAAATGGTACTCCCAGCGAGACTCCCATCCTAGGGCAATGAGTGGTCCACGGGGAGCACAGAGGTGAGAAGATGAGAGCAGAAGGGCAGGGCTCAGCCAAAACCAGAGTCACGACCCACACCTACCCCTCCCAGGTCTCTAACTCCCAAACAGGGAATGAAGACAGTCCTGTAGATGTGCACCACCAATGGCCCAAAGACGGGATAAGAGAATGGCTGAGCCAGGGCAGCCTTTCCCTCAGCACCCGGCACTCCATCTCTGAAAAGCAATAGACACAAACGAGAGGGATGCTACAGAGGGCTGGTGTTGAAAAGCTGCTATTACAAGGCCAGAACTAAAGTTTCCAAACTTAAATTCTGGCTAAGTAGGAAGAAATGAATGTTATTCTGTGCAATTTTTGTCAAAATGCAGAAAAAATATTATTGAAATGCACAGTTTATGCTGAATTTGTTTAATAAAACCAGTGACTCAGCTTTCTAGAGGAAAAGTATACAAATCATTGATATGCCCTGCAGGGGAAAAAAACAAAACCCAGCAGTTACAGGACAGAACTAAAGCTCTGTGCAGTGGGGTTATCTTTCTTAACATTGTTTTTTTCTGGCAGCTGTGAGCCATGTGTGAAGTCTTAGTAAGATTTGCTTAACATGACTATTAAAAGATGGTAGAGGATGGGAATCTTTTCAGGGTAAAAATATTTTTTCGAACTTACCACAAGCTAACAGTAGAAGTAAAAACTCTGAGATTATTGGAGTTACACAGCTAATAAACACATTTCTGAGATATTAGTTGGTGAAGATGTAAAAATCAAAACATAGTCAATTTTTTAACTGAGAAGTTACTACAAAAAAGAACAAAATTCACTCCTAATGATTGGGCTGAAAATAATCAAGAACTGATTCTAAGTTCTAACATGGGCTCTGATGTAAAATATAAAGTTTCTGTTAAAGAAACCCATTTTAACACTAACTTGGAAGTAAGCTATCTGTGTGATAACACAACCTGTTTGTCCTGCTGGTTATAATTTTCTCTGTATTGGTCCCTCCCCCACCATGGGATGATTTATCTCAATTTCACTGTCATCCTCTTAATGAAGTTAGCCAGGATCCTCCAGTATTAAATTACAGAGAGCACACAGGCCGACGATTTGGAGCTCTAAGCTCTTTAAACTGGCGGTTCCTTCTTGGGGCAAACCTCTTTATTAAAGATTTATTTCGTCTGCCCTTTGAAACTAGTGAATTACCATCAATTTGAAAGTTTTGCTAAGGTTATTCCCTGGCAAAAGAGAGGAAGTGGAATCAATCTCTGCTGCTGCAGAGCTTTTTCTTGGTATCTGTATCAGGCAACCTTTAAAGAAATTGGATTGTAGTCAGGTTTCAGACACAGCCATATTATAATGTTTTTTCAACATGACTGCAGTCTGGTTTATTTTAGAGCTGTTTAAAACAGGATAATTAGTGCACCAATTAAATGGATGGTGAAAGGCTGCTGCTGCCTGCTGCAGGTCCACCCCAGAAGGAGCCGGGGGTGCAAGACAGATGTTCCCATGAAGCAAGGAACGGCAGCGCCTGGTTCAGTAGGCATGCTTGATTGGAGAGGCTCTAAGCGAGGTCCTGCTCTTCAGCTGCCTTGGGGATCCCTGAAGCTCTCTGCTTGAGCCTCGGTCGTCCTCACAGCCTTGGCATTTTCTGAACGATTTCCCAGGATGAAAATGGCACTACAAGCAAGGGGTCAAGATCACTGCTGCTACCCCAAGTTCTTTCTTGATCTAACAACTCGGTCACCACAGGTGGCACATTTTCAGCGGCTCTCTCTTCAGTGTTGTTCAGCCCAAATATTAAAATTTAACTATTTTCTCAACACTTCAATGTTTTTTGAGGCTCTATGAGGCAATAGCTGAGGTTTTGAAAAGGGTGCAGCTTCTCGGAGCACACCACCGACGTTAACAGGTCCTTAATTAGATGCCTAAACTGTGTTGTGAACCTTTTCCCCTGAGCTTTGAACACATGAAGTTTTAGTTTTCCTCTGCATGCCCTCTGTGTGTGTGTTTTTACAGCATAATCTGAGGCCTTGCAAGCTCTGAACATTTTAGATGAGTAAAACTGCCTGGGTATCCTCAAATACTTGCATGGTAATCTAGAGCTTCCCGCCTTTTGGCAGTAGGATAAGGCATCCTCTGTGCAAGCAGCGCTGCCCCGAGGATCTCTTCAGCCTGCGAGAGGTGAACAAGCCGCCCCTCCGAATCAGCAATGCAGATGAGCTTCCTCTATTTTTTCTCCTTGAATGAGCATATTATTCTGGGCACTGCAAAGAAAATGGCACTCCACCAAGTTTTTTATTTCTTTATTGCACTTCAGCTAATTCAGAGCAAGTGGCATTTTAGAGCTTCCTCCAAAAAGAGAAACCCTATATTTAGCACAGGACAACTGACCGTAAGCAGCTGTGCTTAGGAGACGATCCGTCTCCCCATTTGGTACTGGTTAGGCAGGAGTCAGAAGTAAATTAATATCTATTATTTCTGAAATGCTCTCTATTTGATACTTTATCTACTTTTTCCTACCTAGTACCCAAGTAGGGGAGAGGTAGTAGGGTAGCTGGCAGTTTCATGTGTGTAGACCCAATGCAGGGGAGACCCAGGGACTGTGGGTGGCACGAGCAAGTGGCGAAGGGGCACCGTGGCAGACAAAACCACGCCAGCACCAGCTTTGCTGGCTGGTCGGGAAGGTTTCGTGATTCAAATCAGATGGAAATTCTACACATAGGGTTTGGAGCAGAGAACTTGTCTCTCTCATGAACACTGTGAGCAGGAGTTTTCTGCTCCTCATCCTGTGGTCGTGCACACCAGTCAGGAGAGAGTACTGGGTTTAGGAGAAGGGAAGCATTTCGGATGCTCTGGCTTTTACTGTTGGCTGGTGTAGGTGTCACTTCAGTACATCGTGACTTTTCTGAATTACAGCACCCTTCTGCCAACACACAGACCAGAGCAGAGGTGGTCCAGCCTCTGACCTGCAGCCTGTGTCTGTCTCCAAACCAAAAAACTTACTCCCAGCCTCCTGCAGAAGCAGGTAAGGTGTGGGATTTGGGATCCTGCTGCAATACGCTGTTAACAGCTGCCAATGGCTTGAGCCTGGGTTTCCTGGGGTCCCTGCAGCTCTTCCTTCTCCAGGCATCTTTCATCTGAAAATCATTCACTTGGCTTATCAGGGAAAGGAAGGCTGATGGAGCAGTAAGGTAGGATGGCAAAAGCACAGTATCACAGCCAGACCCACACATGTGGCCCTACCTACACCTGAGGAACTCCCAACAGAGGCAGGAAAAGGGACAGGACAACCTGTGGGAAAAGGATCTGTGCAATCAGGTGTGAATTCCTCCATGTCACTACTCTCTGAGCAGCTTGCCTAAGAAAGCAAAACAACGATGCTTTTTGTGGTTAAACAGTTTTCCACCTTGCAACAGTACTAATAAGCACATTTCTTGAGGTCTCAGATGAATGCTAAAGCAAATTCCACCATTTCCTTCTCTTCAGAAAGGGAAGCAAAATACAAGTGTGGACTTCTCAAAGATGAATTAATGTGATTTTAGAAGGACATGCCAATAGGTTCGAATGCAAGGCCCCAGTTTCATACTTAGGTATTACAAAGAAACAGTGTGGGACTACTGGGTTTCCACTACTTAATCATAATTTAGTTTAGGTTCTCAGTTTACATGAGAATGTGATTTAAAATTTGACTGCCTAGCAAGGAGAGGAAGATCTCCTGAGATTCTTTGAGTACCTTTCCTGCCTTCCTTTCTGAGGCTATTTCTTTTTTTTCAGAGCACTTCAGCCACCCTCCCAGATGAAGCTGTTTATAACACCAATTGTCTCTGATTCCTGCAGAATATTCAACTGGCCCAGAAGGGAGAGGAGAGTTATAGCTGTCGCCTGCCTCTCTGACAGCTGCAGTCCAGCCTCCCATGTATCTCCATCCCATCTTTGCCAGCCTGCTCCAACAGCCCCAAGGTGTTGTCCATGTTCTTGGTTATGTTTCTGGCACCAGTGACTGTCTCTTATGGAAACATTAGCTCAGTTTGCAAAGCTGGAAGAGAGGTGGTCAAAGGGTTTTTAACAGAAACCAGAGACAGGTAGGAATCCTGATAACCAGACAAGGGTTTATTTATTTTACCCAGGGAAAAAAAGAAATAAATCAACTGCAACAGAATGAGACTGTGTGGCCTGCAGTCCTGCAGTAATATCCCTTACTTTTGTCCTTCATCTACTGTTGTCATCTTACATCAGAAACTAGTTGGATCCTTGCTAGCATAGAAAGCCAATGGGGAAAATCACAGATTTTTAGTGACGTTTGGTGCACCTTTTCATCACTGTTAAAACAGAAGAACTGCTGCATGACTTGACAGACAGAGAAGATGCTTGCAAGTTCTCTCAGTGAAGAAGATACCTGCAGTTATTTTAGGGCAACTGCTCTGGAGGTGAAACAATGAATTTGACATTTAGGGATACTGATGACAATTACTGTCCTCAGTTAGAGAAGCCAATTGCTTTTTTTTACGGAGGAGTAATAGCTTAATATTAATTTCAAGTCAGAGGTAAGTATCCTGCTGGAAGGTAGATCAATAGCGCCCATCTGTCCTGGTTTCAGCTGGAATAGAGTTAATTTTCTTTCTAGTAGCTGGTATAGTGTTTTGTTTTGGATTTAGTATGAGAAGAATGTTGATAACACACTGATGTTTTCAGTTGTTGCTAAACAGTGTTTATACTAAGTCAAGGATTTTTCAGCTTCAGATGCCCAGCCAGCAAGAAGGCTGGAGGGGCACAAGAAGTTGGGAGGGGACACAGCCAGGGCAGCTGACCCAAACTGGCCAATGGGGTATTCCATACCATGTGATGTCATGCCTCGTATATAAACTGGGGGGAGTTGGCCTGGGGGGATCGCTGCTCAGGAACTAACTGGGCATCGGTCAGTGGGTGGTGAGCAATTGCATTGTGCATCACTTGTTTTATATATTCCAATTCTTTTATTATTATTATTATTGTCACTTTATTATTGTTATTATTATAATTATTAGTTTCTTCCTTTCTGTCCTATTAAACTGTTTGAGTTATGATTTTTTGGCTTGGGGCTGGTTGGGTTTTTTTTCCCAATTCTCTCCCCCATCCCACTGGGTAGGGGGGAGTGAGTGAGTGGCTGCATGGTGCTTAGTTGCTGGCTGGGGTTAAACCACGACACCATCACAATTCATAATAAGAAACCGTTGATCATACATGCCACTTCCTGAAGCCGAACTGGGGATTTATAGCACAGAAAATACACAAGGATATTAGTCTTGCACAGTGAGCTGTGGAGGGGGAAGGCAGAGAATACTTACTCAAATGTTAATTAAGAATTTTCCACATCAACACACCTTTTCTACCTCTTGCCATTATATATTGAAATATCATAGGATACTTCAAATCCTTGTTTTCCTTTTGCATATTTATCACAATTCTGAGTATTTACTTTTAATGTCTTCTGTAGATAAAAGATCATAAATCTTCTAGCTCAAAATGTTTTCCAAACAGAACATTAAAATATTTATTTTGACACCATTGGGCTAACTCTTCTGAATTGATCCTCTAGTCTAATCCTGATCTATGACTCACACTGAGGATGAGGGAGAGAGAGGTTTTTTTTCCTTCTTCTTGGAAACCCAAGAAGCTGGATAGGTAAAAGCATGTCGGAAGAGGGGAGAGGGCCTTCGGTCATAAGGATGAAGGAGACTGCCCTGTGGTTAGTGAGAATTACGTGCCCAAGTGAGTGTTAAATACCATGACAGGAAAGAATTGCCCTCAGGCACAAAGCTGGCAGGAGAGTAGTCAATAAACAGGTCTATGTACTTGCACTATTTCTAGTAGAAGCTGAGTCCCTCCAGAAATGGCAAGAGAGACATTTAAGCAGTTGTTTCATCTATGTAGCACATTTTGAAGATTTGGAACTTGCATTTCTGTGAATTTCACAGGGTACCAATGAAGTCAGCACATTACCCTGAAAAGTAAAATGGCAACCCCAAAAACATAGGCCAGCAGAAGGACTTCTCAGAAGTTATTGTTGGAAGGAAAAATTCTGGAGCGATGAGGTACTGTAAAACCAGAAAGTAAAAGTTGTTCTTAAAGTGCAATGCTAATGGGAGCTGGCTTCAGAACTGGAGTCCTATGGCTGATGTATTTTTAAAAGTGTTTTCCTTGAGTGATGGCATCTGGACAAATCTCTCTTTTAAATGGATTCTCCAGTGTCTGGTAATGTACGAGCTCCCACCACAGACTCTCCCTGAGCTGGGGCACAGGATGGGGGTATGCAACCATCTGTTTTCACAGACTTTGTGAGAGCTGAATTTCTCTGAGAACGCTAGGCTCTTGTCCAACCTGTATGAAAGCAGACAAGAGACTCAGCAGACTTCATCTTCCCATGTCTGATGATCTGAAAGCTCTCTAGCCATGTATTTAGAAAGGCCTTAATTTGAACATTTCTTTTAATGCAATTGCCTTATATTTTCTGGTAATAGAATTTTTTCATCTGAAAAAGAGCTCACTTATGGCTCTGCTAGTAATGCTGTTTATCAATGAGCATTCTGAAGGCCTGCATTTTGTCTAGCTTGTGACATTTTAATGTAGTCAGCGAGTCACAAAATTTTGGCCAGCCGTCCTCTGAAAATCAGGACCCTGGATAGATGGCAAATCAAACACTGAGAATCAGTGATCAGTTTTAAAATCTTGGTTTATGCTCATATTAAAATTAAAAAAAAAAGGGGGGGAAATGGTGAAGCCTGGTAGGTAGGAAAAATATCTGTGAGTAAGAGTGGCAGGATTCAGATAGCAGTAGTTGCCATCGGGTAAAACCCACATGTAGACATGTTTTTGGGCTGTACAGCACAGTCTAAACATGGACAGGCTCCAGGTTAGGTTTTTCTGGAGACAGTGATTGCCTACAGCATCTACAAAAAAAGGGGGTCTGTTTCTATCTAGGTGCTTGAATATCCAGACCAGTGTCTACTATACACTTCTAATTTTAAAACCTTAGGCTGTATTGCATGGTAGGGACAGAGAACACTTCTTGTTCCAGCTGAGTTGTTGAAACACAAAAATACATGATGGTTCCCAAGTTTTGATTGTCTCAGGCATCTCTTACCCTCCTCACATAGTATGGGTAAATGTTACTCATGAAAAAAAAAGATTAGGATACAGTTAAATAGTAACAACCATCTGTGCTCTACTGCTTTCAGGTCAAAACAATAAGAGCACAGTTTTATTCCTTGGCTTCAAGAATGAAGGACAGTGACTGTTGAAACTCTTTATACATGCTTAAGGTGGGGAATCCGACATCACAGATCCACAAGAAGATTTAGGTTAAAAATTGTGAAATGTTATGCAAAGCCCTTCTGAACAGTCAAGGCCTAGATAGCATACTGTTCAGCAGCATAAAACCATGGCTGTATGTTTGGTGTCCCAGACCCTGCAGGCTTGGGATGGCACGAGTGCTTCGGACAGAAACATGGGGTAGGGTTCATAGTGAGTTTGGGTATTGCTCAGCACAGGGGAAATAATGTGTGCTACCAACGCTTCCGTGTGTGTGTGAGCAAGATGTCAGCAAGTTACCTTTGGTAAAGGCTGCAGGATGCGGTTTCAGGTCAAGTCATTCTGCAATGCCATTTTAAGGTGGTGATTTCCTTCTGAGTAGGGAGCTGCAAGAGACAGGGTCAGGGATTATGTTGTGCTCCTCCACTGTGCTCCTGCTCACACTGCACTCAACTCATTGACCAGACAGTTGTGAGCCTTTAACGCGATGGCCCAGGGAAAAAAAAAAAACAAACCACAGCGTTTTGGCTGATAGCAGAGACGCACTTTTCTTTAACTGAAAAACTCAAAAACCACCCCCAGGTGATTCCCTGATGACTAGTATCACCGAATTATGTAGACTGAAAGGAATTTATGTTCTTTTTGCCCCAGTAGACTATTAACCTTATTCATGTAACTGGTCATCACTAAATGCTGTGAATCGTTAAGAGTTCGCTTGGAAAAAATGTTCAGGTGTACAACAACTTTTTACTTTGAACCAATGTCACAGGGGATCACAGAGGAGAGAACAAAAGGAAAAGGGTAGGGTTCTTTTTACAGCCAGAAATATAGTAGGATTTTCATTTAAAGTAGCTGAAGAAATAGAAGAGATGCTTATAGAGATGGAGGAATTACAGGTAATAAGGAACAGAGACAAAAGAGCTATTCAGGCCTAATGTTCAGAGAAATAGTTATACCTGTAATACCACGTGATTATTAAAAATGTATTGCCCCATAACGATGCCAGCAGGATTTAGCATTATCTGATCCTCAACTTTTGTGATAAGCTAGCGAAAGCTGCTCATATTTGTCTTAAAGTATATGACTGAAAATGATCCAGTAAAAATGAATGTCATTAACCCTTTGAGGACTAATGTGGCATTAAGCACTGGCAGCTTCTTCTGGAGACCAGAGACAGGCTTTGGAGGATTGTGACAGAGAAATTCCAGTGAAATCTTGACCTTCCCATTTCCCAACCAGAACAGCAAAAGAAATCTGTGACTTGTGTGATCATAGTAATTAAACTGGTATTTTTTTCATATAAAAATGCAATGGCAAGTCCTTCAGCTTTCCTTTGTTTTCCCAGAGGGAAGTTGCTGTGCCCATGGAGAAGGAGAAAAGAGCATCTCTCCAAGTAACTTTGGTCAAATCTGACAGTGGATAAACTTGCAAGCAGCGATGTGTGATGTGAAATTTTCACCCAGTATTTAATTGGAAACCAAATTTGTGGTCTAGCCATTACACAGAAATAACACCCTAATTCATTTAAAAGCTTAATTGAAAGTCACTTCAAAGGATTCCAGTCTTTGTTTCTCCAAATATTTTAAGAGACCATGTGTGGCTAAAAATGTGTAATATCTTTTTTCATAATCCCATGTGTCCCAAGCCTGATCGTAGTTTTACTACTAAATCAGCAGGGACAGAAATGCCTCTCTAGCATAAAAATTACCCTTAAGGTTTTGTGGGTTACTGACTATATAAATACCAAGGCTATTCCACTCTGTGTTTAAAAGAAAGAACAAATCTTTGCTGATCTCTCCATAACAAGCTAGTGAGTGCATTTAACTTTCATTAAGGAGAGGTATACTGTGTAAGCAAGGCTGACACTAGTTATTTACTGCTTAATAAACATAAAGCAGGGCCACCTCACTTTATTTTGAAGCTCCCTTTTGGTGTTTGGAGCTTTCTGCTTTTCTTTGCCCTTCCCTGGTGTGGTGTCAGGGTGCAGCCCCCCCCAAGCCAGTCTCTTTGAGCTGGGTACAGACACATCAGCTGTGCTCTGCAGGTTGTTTTTGGGCAGCCCAGCTGAGCAGGGTCATTGCTGTGCCTGTAAAAGAGATGTTGAAAAGACTGTTTGCAACACCATTTCTGGGAAATAACTCTCCAAGACTTGCTTAGTTGTAGATTTTTTGGACTGAGTCTGGGAAAGGACGGCGCTGAATGATGCAAGTCTCACAAACTTTAGCAGGCACTAAGAGTAAGCGACACCTCCCAGAAGCAGCAGAATAAAGCAATGGGAAGGGGACAGCCAGTTAGGAGAGTAGAAGCTATTTCACAAAATCACAGAATAGTTGAAGTTGAAAGGGATCCTCTGGAACTCATCTGGTGTTTGCATGAACAAGAGATTGCAGGATGATGTTCCTGCTATGGCTGCTCTAGCATGGAAATCCTCACAAGCTTCTGCTGAAGGGCAATTTCCCAGAGTGACCCTGAGAAGCATTTCAGAAATCTTTCTCTTAAGGGGAAGGGCTGGGGCCAAATGGCTTTAAGTAATTGTGTTTCATAAATCTGTTGAAAAAACTAACTTGCATGGGAAACAAATTGACAGAGAATCTATCAAAATATGTCAACTCTTGGATACAATTTTAATTCCTGAGTCACTTTTTTTTCTTTCTCTTGAAGTGCCTTCTCAAGGTGTAGAAAGCCCAGATGAAATGAGGAGAGCTGAAGCCTGCTGGGCTCTGTGCAGCCGGGTCTGCTGATGTTTGTTATCACCCGGCTTCATGCCCCAGCTTCCGTGGGCACTGCTGACAAAACAGAAGTATCCCACCCTACCGTTTCGTAATCTGGTGGATTTTTCCCTCGTTCAGAAACAGCTCTTTTATAGCCCCTTTGGAGCCTGTACTAGAAAAGCAAGAAACACTTGCTCAGGGAGAAAGTGGTTATTTTGCACACTTCATTTATGTGGGTGTGCTGAGATAAAAGTCACATAAAGCTCCACAGACCAATGGGTTCCCACTGCTTGAAAAACACTGGGTTTTGACTTTCCAACATGAGCTTTTTGTGTCACCTACCCCACCTCTACTTCTGGAAGAAGAAAAATCCGACTTTACGTGAAAACCTGCCCCTGCGGCATAAACCCTCCCCCAGCCCCCCCGACAAGTATTTCTCTGCAGAAGCGATGCGCTGCGTCCCCCTGGTGATAAACACAACAGACGCAGCCCAAGGGGAGAGGCGAGAAGACAAACAGCCTAATAAAGTACTCACGCTGAATAATTCATGGGATTAAAGCCGCAGGGCGATGTATGTATTTAATAAATTGCGTTTCTATTAATTCTATGAAGGGAAATGAATAATAGGTCTTGCTGGGTCTCCCCAAGGCCGCCGGGGCGGTGCCGGGGCGGTGCCGGGGGGGTGCCGGGGGG
>VYZV01021738.1:52336-84456 GCA_013401275.1 Pandion haliaetus | reverse complement strand
GGTGGAGCAGGGGACGAGTGAGGAATCTTCCCCCTGAGGAAGGAGAAGCAGAGACGATGTGTGGCGAGCTGACTCAACCCCCATCCCCTGTTCCCCTGCGCTGCTGGGGGGAGGAGGTAGAAAGCACCGGGAGTGGAGCTGAGCCGGGAAGGCAGGAGGGGTGGGGGGAGGTGTTCTGATGTTTGGTTTCCCTTCCCAATACCCTTGTGTGGTTTTTTTATTTGATTTGTAGTAAATTAAATGGGTTTTGTTTCTTCCCCAAGTTGAGCCTGTCTTTTGCCCGTGACCATAAGTGGGGAGTGATCCCTCCTAGCCCTTGTCTCGACCCACGAGCCTGCCTTTGTATTTTCTCCTCATCCCAACGTGGCCGGGGTGGGGGTGGGGGGTGAGTGAGCAGCTTCGTGGTGCTTTGTTACCGACTGAGCTGAACCCGAAACCACGACAATCCTGAAGGCCTCAAACAAGGTGATTTATAGGGAGGGATGAGCAATTTACAGTTTGGGACAGGAGCACAGCAGCAATGTTCACCCAGAGCCCTCGGGACATGGTCACTTCATGCTGTGTCCACCCGCCTTCTTTTCCCAGGCACGGAGCGATACCTGACGCAAAAGTTTGCCCTGAGCTTGGAGATCCTGTGGTACAGAAAGTCTCGTCCCTGAGTGCCCTCTAATGTCCCCACTGACCCCTATCACTATCTCCGGGGCCATCCCCAGGTAATCTCTCCTAACACCTTTTCTAATCTAATCTAAATAGCTGCTGGCAAACCCAGTAATTCTGTTTGTTAATTCTCCAGTTTCTTGGCTCCCACTGGCTGCTAACACAAAGCTGTCCCCCTTCTCCCAGTGAAAGAGCCTTACTGCCAGGGCAGAAGTCACATCCTCAGGCATGGTGAGAATTCATGATCTGCCAGATAACAGAGGTGGTATTTACAGGCATGGCATGGAAGAAGTGCATCAGCATGGTACTTTGACAGAAGATAGATGTTCTGCTGTTGAGATAAATCCTGTACACATGTTAAAGAAGACCATATGCATCCAAGTCCAGATTTCTAGCATGTTTAAACATGCAGTGCCCCTGCAAACCTTGAGAGATTGGGGAGGGAACAAGACCCTAGCCACCAAAGTCCAACCAAAGAGACTAAATCAGGGAAAACAAGCACAACACAAAAGTCACTTNCCCCCCCATCAGACATGTTTCTGTATTTCTTCTGCGATTGTTTCTGATACCACTAATATTCCTGAGTTGATCCAGAGCGTAGAACAGCTCAGCTCTGAAGTAGATTGCCCACCAGAGTGAGCACAGCACCTCCTGCTGTATCTAGAAGCGATGAAATCTGTTTTTCTGCTTTTTTTTCCCCTATGTGGTTTCTTTCATGGACTCTTTCAGTGAGCACATTAACAAGATCTCTCTTCTGTCAGGCTTCTTGCTCTATGTTTCAGAGTGTGGGCCATGAACCTCTACTTGCTGCCTCACTGAAGCTGTCCAGCAACGTTCCAAGGCTGTGGAAGAAGGGGCTGCAGCAGACACGCACATGGTTTGATAGTGCAAATCTAGTTTCTTTTAAGAAGGAAGCTATTCTTTTTATTCTTCTTCTTCATTAAATTTATAAAAAGATGTAAGAGTAATGATTCATATTCTAACTGGGAGAATTTTTCTGGTCACATTATGTTTTTAAAAATATTATATTTTACCAATGGTTTATTGGGGTAAAAATACTAGAATGTTAAATGTGTTTGATCCATTGTGAAAGCTTTTTGTGAAAGCTTTTATATTTATATATATGTTTGTATTCATCATTCTAGAAAACAATGTTAGTATTGTTTTGGTGCAAAATTTTTTAGCTATTTTAGGTATGGTTAAGAAGTGGGTCCTTTTTTCCACCCAAAACCCTCAAAGAACACAAACTTTCATTACTGAAACTCTGTGTGTCTGATATAGGCTTTAAGTCAATTCAGTGTAAAACTACTTTGGATCAGTGAGTGGTGAAAATAGCAACAACAACAACAACAAATCTCAGATATTCCCTTTGCATGACTGGGTCAATTACTTGCAAAAAGTCTAATTAACACACAGTGTCTTCCCTCTCACTCCTGCTCCTGTTTTAGGTCCTTTAATTGCCTGTGAAGAAGTATCTCCACTGAGCAGCTGCGATGTGGAAGGGAGAAATCAGAAATGACACAAATTCAGTACTCCACAGCTACTGAGGTAAACAGGAGGCCAAGTCACCATGAGACGCTAATGAGTTCAATTATCAATAGAAACACAACCGGCTTACGATGCTCCTTTTTGCACTTTGCAGGGCGGTGAGATTGTATAACCCAGCTCAGTCACGGAGGGAAAAACCTTCCCCCCTCCCAGCCCGACACATCTAACTCTCCCTGCGTGGCTGCATTCGTTGCCAATTAGGAGGGCACTTGACAAAGCAAACCCTTCCAGCAATGATCTGTTTTCCATTTACCATGCTACAATAGTTCTTAACAAAACTTACCCAAATAAATTAACATCAATTTTGGGCTGCCATGGAAAACTTGTTGAATCATAATTAACATGTTAATATGGATTGCCTGAGTGATTCTGTTCAACAAATAATTCCATCCTTTGAAATATATGGGAGGGGTCTTTCTCAGCAGTGAAAAACTATACCTCTTTCTCCACTCCAAGATTAAAATGTATCTTAAATGGGGAAAAAACACTGATTAGAAGCTTTCACCTTGAATAGGGCTATTAAACATATGCTATAGAGAATTTCAGAGGAGGGTGGGGAGTGTGTGTAAAGGGCGGCAGTGAAGATCCCCTAGGCACTGAGCTTTTTGCAGTCTTCCTAAAATCCACGGGGGCAACGAGTGACCTCAGCATCACTGAGAGTGAGATTTTGCTCTGCAGCTATGGGGCAGGAATGTGCTCGAGGAGAGGTCAGTAGATCAGAGCAGGGCCCTGGGAGCCCGCCTGCAGCGTGAGGCATGCAGCCCTGACACCGACTGCGTGCCCGCTTTTGCATAGCCCCTGAGAAGAGCAACTGCATTTTGGTCCCAAAATGAGCGCATGTGAAATGGGGGAAAGAGCAGTCTGAATGCTGCACGCATTTTTCTAACCATCTGCAGACTGGTGTGGTCCTGCAGTAATCCAGATTTGAACGAAGCTCTTTAAACTCACCAAAACTGGCGTCAATTCTCCTCCCAATAACTTCTTTTCCTTTGCACTTACACCCTGTCTTGGAAGGACTATAGCTCCAGTCCCAAAGGCAAACTGGTTTGCTGCTGGTTCCAAGGACCAGGCAGGTTTGGCAGATGTTCACACAACATTTGAACTTTCCAGTTCTCATTTTGACAGTCAACTTAAATCTCTGTGAGTCCATCCAACCACTAGCATTAACTTTGTAAATTAAAAGAGCTAATCTTCCATGAGGGTAAACACCTTAAGACATGTTAGGAAATCTGTCAATGAGGAGAAAAGAGGTGCTATAAATTTTTGATAGAAGATGTGTAAGGACATTTACTTACATTTCTGCATGCACTTCCAGTTAATTTCAGGAGCATCCTGAACTTCTGGGGACCGGATTAGCCCTCTGACAGCACTCTTCATGAAAGCCATTCCCTGGGAACCATTTCCAGACTCAGTTTTCTGAATCAGAAAATGCACGTCAATGAACAAATATGCAGCTACCATGATACATTCAGCCCAGAGTGAATAATTTTTCACAGCATGAAACCACTAAGGCTTGAGAAGATTATGGATCATAGGAAAAGGGCATTTCTATAAATAATTAGATTAGAACTCACGAATATGGAACTCATATTGGAAAATGTGGCTGTTTATGAGATGTGATCTGTGGTTGCTGCTAAAAGAAACGTTCAGAGAGAGATTTCAAAAATAATGTGCATGTTTCAACCTGCTTTGGCCACAAGAAAAAGCCTAGGATGGGGGTTAGAGCAGAAGCCACTCTTAATTATGTAAATAGATGTCAGAGACACAGTGCCAAATAGGTTTTATGCAGAGAACCCTGAGACAAGAATAGCCAGGGAAACTGTAATTTATCAGGCGGTATCTAGTGCCTTCTCTTATACTTGCTAATGGCCAGACTGGGCCAGAACGCACGTATCATGGAGCACTGCACAGCAGCCCTGCCAGCCCTTTGGCTCCCCACCGTAGCACTCCAATGAAACCCGGGCTGGGCAGGGATCTTCCTCTGTCTGGGAAGAGCGGTGTCACAGAGGGAGCCAGGGCATTTCCCAGCCCCAGAACTGAGTACCTGCCTCAAGCTGCATCCCGTCAGGGATCATGGGCCGTCAGGATGTGGCATCCCTGCCTCCCCGCATTGCACGTGGGCTAGCAGGGCACTCTGGTCTGGGCTAAGCACACCAGCTGTATAGCACAGGCATGGCTGAGCTGGCTCCAGACTCAAAACATCAGGACCGCACAAAGGGGTGAATTGTGAGGACAAGCCCATCCATGCTAACAGGGTGTGCCCATAAATCCAGTAGGCAGAGGATACCTCTTTGATTAGTGTTTGTGCGATGCTCAGGTCCAGGTACTTAGCTGGTTTCAATCAGTGCAACTGCTCTGGCATTTGTGGAGACATGCAGATTTACAGCAGCTGAAGATACAGCCCGTTATTGGCAAGTAACTGCATCCTGAGGTTGTAAATTCAGCCGGAGGAAAGCCTGAGTGGTTTATGTGACAATTAGAACTTCCTTAGGAGAGCGATGGCCACATGAAGCCTCATTTCCCTCTCACATAATGTACATTATATTGCACATAGACCTGCCCGAGCTGCCACGTTGTGCACATTTTCCTCCCATGTCTGACTCTGATTTTTCCTCTCATGCTTCCACTATTGCTTCTTCCAGTTGTGGCCACAGTGCCACGCAGTACTGCCCAACCTGCTTTCCATCACAGACTCTCCCCACCGCTTTGGGAGAGACCATCTGACTTCCAAAAGCAGCATGCAGAGGTATCCCTTGGGTACCAGCTAAAGTCACAGGTGTGGGCACACCACACAAGTATGGCCCCTGGGGACTGAGGCAACCTGAAGACTGCATGCTACTTTACAGAGTGGTGGTACCCAGCCCAAGAGATTTTAGCTCCACCTTACCTGTAAACTAAATGGCTAGGCATACTGCAGCCACAGCCTTGTTACACAACCTCTTTTTTATTAGAGCAGCAAATCTCACCAAATTGCTTTCTGCTCCTAGCTGGGAAGTGAGAGAATCACATTTCAGAGCTCAGGGCTCACATTTGTTTTCCCCACAGTGTTTTCAACATTGCAATCCAGCTATTACTGCGTTTAACTGTGCTATCCATCTCTCCATGTGCATACACACCTATTCTCATTCAGCCCTTTTGCACCACTGTCGTCGTTTAACCCCAGCCAGCAACTAAGCACCATGCAGCCACTCGCTTACTCCCCCTCCTCAACTGGACAGGGGAGAGAAAATATAACAAAAGGCTCCTGGGTCAAGATAAGGACAGAGAGAGATCACTCAACCAATTACAGTCACAGGCAAAACAGGCTTGAATTAAGGAAAATTAACTTACTTTATTGCCAATCAAACCAGAGTAGGGTAACGAGAAATAAAACCAAAACATTAAAACACATTCCCTATACCCCTCCCTTCTTCCCAGCTCAACTCCACTCCCGGTTTTCTCNCACAGGCTGCAGTTCTTCATAAACTGCTCCAGTGTGGGTCCCCGGTGAGGTCACAAGACCTGCCAGAAAACCTGCTCCAGTGTGGGCTCCTCTTTCCATGGGGCCACAGAGGAGCCTGCTCCAGCGTGGGCTACCCGCGGGGTCACAGCCTCCTTCAGGCATCCACCTGCTCCAACATGGGGTCCTCCACGGGCTGCAGGTGGATATCTGTTCCGCCGTGGACCTCCATGGGCTGCAGGGGGACAGCCTGCCTCACCATGGTCTTCCCCATGGGCTGCAGGGGAATCTCTGCTCCGGTGCCTGGAGCACGTCCTCCCCCTCCTTCTTCACTGACCTTGGGATCTGCAGGGTTGTTTCATGTATTCTCACTCCTCTCCTCTGGCTGGTGTTTCGCAGCAGTTTTTCCCCCTTAAGTATGTTACCCCAGAGGCACTACCACCATCGCTGATGGGCTCGGACTTGGCCAGCAGTTGGTTTGTCTTGGAGCCAGCTGGCATTGGGTCTACTAGACACAGTGGCAGCTTCTGACAGAAGCCACTCCTGTAGCCCCTTACTACTAAAAGCTTGCCATGCAAACCCAATACATTCCACCTCTCACCTCTGTGCATCACATATTTAAGAATTATCATTAAAAACCACATTCATCACACAATCTCCACAGTTTTCACAAACTTCACTCAGATCAACAAAAGAGAATTCAGTACACCAAAATCAAAATAACATCATCATAACACTGACAGAAAGTGGACAATTTATGCACAATCCACCCCTCATCCCTTCACCACAATTACAACAACATAAATTCCCCACGGTCATTCCACTCTTCACTCTCTAGCTGTGCTCAGTCCACGTTTTGCCCGTTACCTCTCCCAGTTACTATCCTTGTCTTAAATTCCTCATGCCCAGGGTGGGTGCCTCTGCCCAATACAACCACCTGGTACACTCATGTGCTCCACCAGCTTATCAACCAGAAAAGCAAAGAAGAAAAAGATGAGGAGCATCACAAGGTGCAACATTTCTATAATAAACCTACACCAATTTATTCAGGGTATTATTCAGAGCACCTGTGGTTGTGGGGGCTGTTCTCCCCTGTGGGATTGGGTGGCTTTTTCTAAGGCACTTCTCCCTTCCTGTGACCTGGGTTGACTCCTCTCTTCTCTTTGTTACTCACCTTACTTTCCTGCCCTTAATTAGGCTTTCTCCCTTCTTTAGATGCTGCTTTTCTAAGTAAGTCCTGGATGAAAGGTTTAAAAAGAAAAGAAAAAAAAAAAATTGGTACCTGAGTGTCATAGCTCTGCCTGTTTTCCTTCTGTCCTACTTTTTTACCATCTTCCTCTGCTGGTCTCATGCATTCAGAGCCTAACAGCTCCTCAAGGGTAAGGACTGAGTTGTTTGTGTGTTGCTAGAACAGTGGCTTTCTATTAGATGCTTGTCCCCAGGCACAGTTCTAACATGTACAAATGATGATGATGTTATTTTATGTATTTTGTGACTTATTACTGTTGTCCCTTCTGCAACTAATAACTACTTGACCTGTGGTTCATTGAGTAACATACAAAGCAGTTTCCTCATCATGTTTGTAAAACAACAGAAATATGGAATCATCTGAATTATTCCAAATCCTAGACTGCAGAAATGAGGCTCATATCAAGCTTAAGCAAGGAGGAAATCCTCAGATTCGATTATTATAAATTAATCAAATCAAGAAAAAAAAGGAAATTGTCATCTAAATGATTGCTACTTGTTCTGGAAATGCATAATTAGGGTCTCCAGTTAAGTGATTTATCATGTCCTGTACCACGAGGTTTCAAAAGCACAGTGGAAATCCTCACAGGAAACAATGATACACATTAGAGAGCGGAGTTGTTTATTTTAGTGTTTCTGTGTTACTGGTGATTATAGAAACAAACGTTAAAATTCCAGCAAGTGCAATGTTTTCCAGTAAAACATCTATTTGAGATATCACTTGTTATATATTCGAGAGAACGATTAAAAAGAAACAGAAGGGTTGTGTCATGGTTTTGCGTTGTGGTTGGGTTTTGTTTGGTTGGGGGTTTTTTTAAATGCTGACAAGAACCCAGACAGCATCAAACCAAGAATTGACACTTTCTCTGAGTTTTTCCTCTTTGCACCTTATCAAATACTGAATATTTTCTCTTTAGAAAGTAAAACTCAAAATCAGCAGCTGTGAAGCGTTTGGTTTTTAAGGAGCTATAGTGCTTTGTCACCTGTTTGCCTTTTAAGGTGTCTGTGTAATGACTTGGAGGTAACACTGGCAGGGGGTGGTGGACCAGACCAGACCTGCTAGGGCAACTTCAGCTCCCTGATCTCATGCAGGTGAGTGAGAAGAAAGGATAGACCTGAGTGATGGGTGGGAGTGTAAGAGTGCAACCTTCTGCTGCTGCAGCCTGCTATGGCTACAGGTAAAAGACAGCAGTGTCTTGCAAAACCTCTTGGATGAGTGTTTAGGATGGGAGTTCTTCATATTGTATATTGTAAAGGTCTATGCATCCTTTTCATAAAGCACCTGTTGACTTTGGGTAGACCTTGCTACCTAACATCTTGATATACTTCAGTGCAAACCTCCCCCTTTGTCTTATTACTACAAGCAATTCCTGGTAATGGTATCTCTGCTCCTGAACAAGTAAGATCATATGGTCTTGCTGCCTGTTTCTTGAAGTTCTAATCCACTTCAATCATAATCTCTGCAGCAGAAATAAGAGTCACTGACATTAAACAGAAGCAGAGGAGGCCCTGGAAGTGAAACACTTGCTTCCCTGTGTATGTTATAACAAGCTGGGAGAGGGAAAATTTGAAGTGGCAAAGAATGGCTCCAACCAAAATAGCATTTGCTCTGTATTGTTTTTCAGTGTGTTCTCCCCTGAAATCAGGAGAAAGGCAGGTTTCAAAAAGTGAATGGCACAATATGGGTTTTGAAGCTCTTGGTGGCAGTGAAGTGTCACAAATATTGCAGTGCAGAAATTGCAACTGGATTCTGCACGCCAAGTTGAGAGTGGAATCTGAGGACGTGTAACTTGAATCGCCCTGTGCTGGCCAGAGGCTCCATCTGTTATTCTTATGCATTATTTACACCTACTGCCTTTAAATGTCACACTGGGGATTTGTCTGTGGATTGTCTGTTGAGTTTATGTTCAGATAAAGGGTTCAATAACTGAGGTAACCAAAAGCAAAGTATATGTTACACTGAAATCCCTTCAGCTTCTCTGTATGCAGTTGCAGCAACTCACCTCTCTGTAAACCTTTCAGGATTAGTGTTCAAGTTGTTGAAATGTACCTGATAATGCACAGCCTGATCCTTCGAGAGGAGGAACGCTACCTTTCCCCCCCTTCTCACTAGAGATGTGACTGACTAACTCTCTTTTGTAAAGAAAAGTTAATGCTATATAATTCAGAGTACAGGCATGCCATGACCAACTTTGTGCTGCTTAAGGAAATGCCAAGGTGCTCGTCTAAATGTGTCTCCAACGGCCTGGCGAGGGGAGGGAGGAAAGCTGTGGGTACTTTGCCTGCAAACTGGCCAGCGAGCAGTTACCTACCCTGCATTGCTGGCTGCAGGTTGGTGAGTATTCACCCTCCCATCTTCCTCATCCTGATAGCTGATGACAGCAATTAAAGGTAGGGAGCTGCTTGGTGTCTGGTGTAATACTGGCTGCAAGTGTTTGCAGAAACTGGAGAGGAGGGAAGTGCAGGTTTCACCTGGGGGGAAGAGAGGGGAAAAGAGCTTTTATGAAGATAGATGAATTTAAAAGAAAATGTATTTACAAAAAGCTTGTAAAATGCTGTTTTCGGGAAGCATAGCATTTTGACCTGACCACAATAAACACTTCCAATTTGTCTTTATTAGAGAAGAAGGCTTCCTCCTCTCTAGTTTCCTAGTGCTGCTGAACAAGTTCAGTTGGTTGTGATTTATGCTTTACATTTATCACCTGGCAGACTTTGCTCGAAATGTAATTATTACTTAAATTACCCTGACCCAAGCCAGACAATTTGTTGCTTCTATCAGATATTGGATATTGTGGGGCTTTTTTATTTCTGATGGGTTTGAGTCACTTTAGGTGCTTCTGCACTTGTTTTACGTTACCAGTAACTTGGGAGCTACGGGTGATGTGGTCCACAGCCTATGGCAGTGCAGCTGGCGTTCCTTCTGCACATGTTACAGTACTGCTGAACCACACCTTACTGACCTTTTCAGCTCTCTTGGAGGTTGGCATGGGACAATAAATAATTATGGGCTCAGTCATGATTCTTTACTTATGTGAAAAAGTAAACTATTTTGTGGATGATGCCACAGTAGTCAATGGGACTATGTGATCTAAATGTTGTAGTGGTGAAGGTTGTAGACATAGATCTCAGTGCCTTTGTGAGTGTGCCTAAGGTGTCTGTTATGAACAAGCCCCACATGAGTCCATGTGTTATCCTATCAGCAGTTCCTGCTGTTCACTTCCTGAAGTGAAGCTGAACAGAGCTTGGACCTGCAGGCTCTTTCTTGCGTTCTTCTACTTGAATCAGATCAGGAGAGTTGTAAGCTTGCAAGTTACAGAATAGGCAGGAGTGATGGCGCGTAAATCCAGGTAGCTTTCCAGTGGCAAGACCGCAGTTAATCTTCAGTTTTCTTTTTCTCACTTACGTTTCCCCTTGCTTTTGCTACCTCCTGTCCAGAGGGAAAGCAGCACTTTGTGTTTCCATGTTCAGGTGTGCACTTTCCTCACTAAATATCTCAGAGAAGATTTAAAAGCAGGGTTTGCCCTCTTGGGACAGTGGAAGTGCCTGTTTCTCACACACATCTGTTGGGCAGCAGAAGCACAGCCAAATCCTGCCCAGCAAGTTAGGTGTCATAGGGGAGCGAAGCAGAAACTCACACTATCATGAGGGTTGCTGGCTTAATCAGGCCTCTGCTAGACTGAGCTGCTCTGCTGAAGACACCTCGTGCTTTTCCTGGAAAAGCCTTATTGAAAGAAAAGCTGTGTGGCAATCAAGCCCTGGTCATTCCATATTCCTTTTGTCCTCAGCAGAACACAGCCTGATCTGCCCTGTCACATACTCCTCATGGGACACCTACTGCAGGAGGAAATACATAAGGCAGTTGTCAGAGGGCTGGTGCAAGTGCAGGGTTGACATACCCGCACATACCCACCAAGGGGTGCAGAAAGCCAAGGAGTTTTTGCAGGAGCTGGGCAGTGCTGCCCGTGCAGAGCAAGCCGTGCCGGTGGCAGGCAGCGGGCAGCACGGTGCTGGGCTCAGCAGGGACAGGCAGGCTCTGCCAGCGTGCAGCTCTTGCAGGAGTGGGAGCAGCTGCCTGGCTGGCAGGCAAGATGCTGTCCTTGTTGTCAGTATAGTGCCGTTAACAATGGAAACAACTTCTTTTCTGTCCAAAGGGCAGCAAACTGTGAGAAGATGACAGAGCTCGTCTGGCGGTGCCCTGGGCAGCCAGCAGTGTCACTGCCCACCTCGGAGACAGCAGTGGGGCCGTGCTCATTGGTGACCCCAGAGCACATACCCCGGGGAGCTGAGCCCAGAAAGTGAGTGTTGTCAAATGTGGGGTTGCTTTGGGTATAGCTTTGATGTAACAGGGGAGAGATCCGTTCCCTGGTGACTCCCCTCCACAACTAACGAGTGCAAAGGAAAGGGTTTGGTACTGCAGGGCTTTAGAGAACAAGGCTTTCTGCAAAGTAACATTGCGCCTTCAAACAAAGAATTGAAGTAATTTTTAAAAGACAGCTTGGTACATAAAGGTATTAAATGCTACATTTAATTCTGCAAATTATGTGATTTGGCCAAATATTTGTTGTTTCTCTGGTCTCGTTGGGACTGGATTTCTTCCTGAGAGGTAGAAACAGAACTAGTGGAACTGAGGCATGCTGGTAGATACTTGGGTGTTATTTATAATAGGCACCTGGTGTATTGACAACATTTCAATGATGTTCTGCTGGGGGCTTTTTCGAGTGATCATATCAGTAGCAAATCACACTAACAGATATTGCCAAGCATGCCAGTATTGCAGCTTGTCTTAAGGTAACTGTTGGACCTGTATGTGGGGTCTAGAAATAGCCTGGCATGGCAAAAGGAATATTTGAACCAAACAACTATGTTCTAACAATCAGGGAGAATAGCATTCCTCATCTGCCTCTCACCTTCTAAATAACTGTGTCCCTTGTAATTATTGCTCCGTTCTGTTCTAATTGTGAACTGTGACAATGTAGCTAATGAAAGTTGAAAAGGGAGCTATAGCTTTTGAAGCACAGTTTTGAAAACCTGTAATAAAGTAGAATTAAATAGTGGGACCAGAAAGTGATAGCCCTGCTCACAATGAGTAGCATCTTCTTTCTCTCTTAGCCTCATTAGGGAGAAAGGGACTACAGAGACTCAAGTTCTATTTAATGTGAATGAATCTATCAACACCCTGGTCTGGCATTAAAAGCAGAATTAAGTTTTAATGGAGCATAAACACTTTAAGGGTTTTCCATTTGTTTAAATTTCTTCCCTTCCTGAAGAAAAGGAGATAAGAGCTTAATGCAAATGTGGGGCTGGGTAACACACTGTGTGAGTAAGAGGAAGATGATTTAGGTGAGCTAATGAATTTTCAAATAGAAGGAGCAGAGACGGATGACAAGAGAAGTTAAACAAATAGCTTGTAATTAATTCTCACAATTTTACCTAATGCTCTGTGACATGGCTGTCACTAATATTGTCAGAAGCTATAAGTGAAATGTGATTGAAAAAATTTCCAGGCAGCAGTAATCTCAGTGTGTTGGAAGAATGTTTTTCTAAGATGGATGTCCCTGATTATATACAGCTCAAGTATCCATGAAAGAGGAGCTTAAAAAGCTTAAGTTGTTCTGTATTGACTTTCATCTTAGACTGCTGCTCTCACTCCGGCTAGCAATATATAACCCATATGACATACAAAAATGTATTTACTTCTATGTGACTGCCCTCCAGGGCACTGTCTGTAATTATAAAAAAAGGCCATGGGTGCCTCTGATTATGCAGTTTTACTGATTCATTTATATTTATGTCATTGGTTTTTTTCCCTATTTGAAAGCATTTGTTTTCCCTGCTAATGCACCTGAGACTGATGTAGGCAATTGTGATCTCTGGTAGGAGAATAAATCCTACTTTCTGGTTCTCAACTGCAGCAGGAGAAAACCACAGGGATGTTCACTTTCCATTTTAAAGGACCTCTCCAGCAGGATACATACTAGAAATTAATACTGAATAAGAATTAATGCTGTGTTAACTTCCTTTTTGTTCTACTATATCACTTGGTTTTAGCTACAGTAAAATCTTTGTTTGCTGAGGCAATGCTAAGTGGAATTGTAGTCAGACACTGCACCTTCAGTGAGGGTTACATAGCACTTTTCGTTCGAAGATAACTGTTCTCAATTACTTACCATTTTGCTAGTTCTCAATTATTCGAGTTAAGATCTTCCTTCCCAGATGTCCTATTCTCACAATGACTTTGGTTATTTTGAGAAATGGCAGAACCATGTTAGCTGAAGGCAAAGCTAGGGGAAAAATGTGTGGGGTGGGTTTTTTGTTTGTGTATGTATCTTTTTGGTGTGTGTTGTGCTTTTGGGGGGGGTGTTTTGTATTTTTTTTTTAAATGGAGGGACTTGATTTCTTTAAGATGATTCTGTGCTTCTGGCTTGTTGCAGGGATTGGAAAACAGGCAGGAGGTGGCCTTTGAAAGAGCCAAGGGTTTTCCTTTTGCCTTGCTTTGTTAAACACCTGAGGAAAAGAATCAGTTTATATGTCCTAGGATATGTGTTCATTTATGAACACGTTCTAAATTCTCAGAATATTCTGTCTGCAGGCAGTAATAGTCATTGTCCCTCCCCTTCCAGTTCCTACATGCTTACCCATCCTGTATGTGACTGCATGCATTTTTAGGGTGCAGGGAGAGCCCTGTGGTTGAGAGGCTGCTGTGACAGTGTCTACAGAGCAGAGATAGGTTTGTTGCTTGCATTTCCCCCCCCGCCCCCGCCTCCAATATTTAGCTAATGCTCAGCTAGGATGAAGTTGCTAAAATGCAGCAGGTTGCAGAAGGGGTGTGAGCAGTAAGGAGCGGAGCTGAAGTACAGTAAGCAGTGGAAAATAGCAGAGAGCAGAAAGGAAGAGGATCAGGGGTTGGTAGAGGGCAAGAAAGGAAGACGGGGAGAAAACTGAGGCTTGAGTTGTTTCACACAGGAATAGTTAAGGAACTTGAGAGGGAATAGATTGGTGATGCACCTTTCCCATCTTAGGTTTAAGCAGTGAGTAGATGGGGCAAGGAGCAGGGAATGTGGAGAAGAGGGAACTGTACAGGGACTAGTGGCTGTGCACCCAGAGAAAAGCAAAGGCACTGAAGATGGTGTTGCTAACCCAACAGCAAGCAGATATTTAGAAGACCTTGCCAATGGAAACAATGCATATGAAGATCCAGCCAGAAATGGAGTTCAGGTCTTCTCACAGGCCTTCGTTTTTCCAGCTGGGCTCTCACCAAGGATTAACTAGTCCCTGTAACTTCAAAAACAATTGGAGACCTTCACATTGGACCTGGAGACTGACTTTGCTAACCTTTCAAGCAAATAACATGCTATTATCAACCCCAGCTGGTGATGTAGAGTCTCTAGCTGGCTCAGTTGACTGTGTCCTGTTACTGGTTTACAGGAAAAATATTTGTGTAGAGAAGGTATGGCTCCTTTGGCATAAGCTAAAAGAACAATAAGTTAAGCTCTGGGCCCAGACCTGCTGAACGTTTGAATGTCTTAGGTATTTGTCTGATAAATCAAAAATATCCAATCCCTAACCACACAACATAATGGACTGTTTAATAAATGTGGTTTAGAAAGTGGCGTAAGAGTTTGGTATAGAAGTAAATATGAACTGCTATCAGCCTAGGTTTTAATTACTCTGTTTTGTTTATAGAAACCAATAAGTAGATCACAAATTATGGGATCTGAATTTGAAGTGAGACATAAAATTTCCAGAGAAGGTTTTTTGTGGATTCTCCATCAGCTGATGCTAATTATAAGATGGAGCAAACCTAAGAAACATGAGTTTTGCAAGTGATGTTGATTGACTTCATGTGCTAAATGAGAATATGTACCAGCAGACATCTTGGATTTGTGATTAGAAAATATCTTGGCTGCATCCAGACCTACTGATGGCTCAACCATTTGATATAGAGATTTATGAGAGAAGGCAGCATTTTCTGGACACAACTTACATGGAACTACCCAAGGTGAGTTCTTGTTATTTTAGCCTAGTGGAAAATATCTGATCAAGTGGGTTTTGTTTCTCTTCTTCACCTTGCTGATTCAGATCACTACAGAAAAACTTATATTACAAATCTTAATTACTCTTTCTTACATTCTGGCTTGAATGACTTGTACAAGAGGTCTCCAATTCACTTGCTTTAATCCTTGTTTATGGAAGGTTGTCAGAATTTCTCACAAGCTATTGCAAAACAGAAGTCCATCCAACAGAGATCAACATATGAAAGAGGCTATGTAGTTAGAGGTGAAGAATTCTGGCTGATGTGTTACTTTCAGGACATTCCGTGTCTCCCTTTAACAGATAAATATTCAGTAAACTGCAAATGTTAGCAGGCACATTTGTTTGGGAGATTGTTCGTCAGCCGGAGAAGAAAGAGTGTAACAAATGAGCACTTGTATGATAAGAGTGTTGCCTCTCTGTTTTTCTCTGCAAAGTGGCAGGGAGACGTGGCTGTCACAGCTATTGGCAGCAACTCTCTGATGGCCTGACAAAGGCAGTTTCTAATTTTCAAGGTCAACAGCAGGGTTTGAAATTCTCTATTTGCTCTAATCTTTGACCTAATACTTCCAATTTACCAAGTTCAAAATAAGCTGCAGAGTTGTAATGGGGGTTACTCTGAAGAGACTGCACAGTGGTGCCAAAGGCCCAGTAACTGCAGGGAGAGGAAAAAAAAAACCAGAATTAAAGCTCCTGACCAGGTCAAGACCACTTAGGGAACCAGGCCGTGGCCATTCAAAAACCACTAAAGGAATAATGAAAGGACCCAATCCATAGCCAGCAAGTGGGACAATTCTCAGTAGGAGCCCTTTGAGGATGGAAGAAAGATGCACCAAATGAAACCATCCTGTGATGAGACACTAAGATCACATTACTGGTTACAGCAGTAAAAAAGATTAAACTGAAACTTTATCTAGATTCTGGGCCAGTTTCTGAGGTGATAAAAAGCAACTGAGCAAATAGCTAAATTGGAAGCCAAAGAGAACTTTTAACTTAACTTGCACCAAATCTTCAATAACCATAATCATTAAACAGAAATCCCTCCTGTTTTAGGAAGGTGGGAAACTTTATATTGCATGAAAACTAAAGACAGGCAAGAACTGTTTGATACTCTGTGCATTTTTCAGTGACAGATCAGTCCTGAGAGCTGCAAAATGGCTGGAAATATTTCTTGGGGAAGCTACAGAAGCACACAACTTATAGCCACTATGGGTTAGAAGGAAGATCTATCCAAACTGCTGGTAACTATTCTTAGTTCTTGTATTCTTGGTAAAAACTGATTTGCAACTGTCCCCTAAAAACTGGAATTACGCTGCAGGAGGATAGCGGTGACTAAAACTTCCCCATATTCTCTATGCCACTGAGGGACATGTAGAGGCCAACCAAAAGCAGGGATGGAGGTAGCCACCATATGAGCTGGTGGGCCCTAATCTGCTGAAGCTGCCCCAGTCTGCTTTGCAGCTGGCAGCAAAGCATGACTTGCTGCTGCAGCAGAGCACATTACCAACATCTGCCAGGTGGCTTGATGGTTTTTTTCTTCTTCTTCCCTCCCCTTAAGTAAGAGCTTAAAGGAAGTTTTATTTTGTGGGCAACCATGGTGTTTGTTGCTATAGAAGGGAAGGCAAATGGTGTTTTTCTTCTGTGGGGCTAGGATGTAAGTACATGGACTTGGGGAAATTTGACCAAAGTAGTGAAAGCTCTGTGATTTTTTTTTTTTTTTTTTTTTTTTTTTTTTTAAGTGTGGGGAGATCACTGAACTTGATAAATGCAGGCTTTAAAAAAAAAAGTGTGGAGCCAGAGCATGTTGTGGTTGTACTGTGAAGAGTTGGCCAGTCCTTGAAGGGTGGGAGCTCAGGTTTACCAATGCCTGCCTAAGGGACTTTGAATGGGAGAGCAGAGGCTTCCCACAGGAGGGGGTCTGCCTAGCATGGCAAACAGTGTCCCTCTTCCCCACTCCACGTATTTAGCTGTCCTTGCCAGGGGGGTCCCTCATGGGCCTCTTGCCAATGACAGTGTCCCAAGAGCTCTGGCATGAGGCTGCTGAGGCTGAAATAGTGCCACAAGCTGGCTTGTACTGGACTTCATCTTGCTGTGGGAAGACTGGCCAGTGTTCCAGCAGCAGTATGCCCAGAGGAGCTAAAAAAATTGAGGCAGATGTAAGCCTCAATGTTAAGGCAATAAGATGTCCCAATGTCAAAGATGGCTAAGTGGTAACTCTGTAACACTTCTTAGAACTGGTGTGAGATAACTAGCTTCTGTTTTAAAGAGCTTTCTATTACCATTGACAAAAAGTGTTTTGCTGTATCTAGCCAGCCCTTGCTGAAATGAATGGTGAGCGTTAGTTGCGTCACTTGATAGCCACACAAACTTTCCCAAACTCTGCCCTTGCTTAGGGATGTGCTAGGGGATACAGATTGAAAAGAAAATGGAGCCTTGGGGCGACTGCTACGTGCATCTATGATGTCAGGCCCAGATTTTGCATTCAATGGCCCTTCTCCAAAGCCGTAAGAAAAAAAAACCCCACAACTCTAATAAGATAAAAATATCTTTAGGTCCTCAGTAGCTCCAGGAGAACAGTTGCTCCACAGCATGTTAAACTTTCACATACTCATTTTCCCAAGAGTCTTGAGTAGACTTTTACCGTTTTGAAGAACAGTGTGAGGCAGGTAAATTGTCATGGGCTTTTTCTAAAATTATGTAAATTTTTGCTATGGGAAGACTTGTATGAAACATGTTATTTATATATTTGGGAGACTAATAAGATACTATTGTCATTTGCTTTGTGATTCTAGACACTCTCAAAGGGCCTTAATGTCATATGTTAAACACAAATAGAGATGCAGCAGAACAGGGAAACGATTCATAAGAATAGCACTGTGCTTTCCTTCTGCTGCTCTGCTCATGATTTGTGGGAAAGCTATAGTGAAAAGCAAACCTGCAGCTTATAAAGGCTTTTCAGGTCTTAAATTACAAAAACCTATAAATCGGCTCACCTAACTGCTTCTGAGCTTTAAGCTATCTAGTTTCCCCCGGATGACCTGTAATCTGTGTCCAGTGGTACTTTCATTATCCCAGTACAGTTTGGTCCCTGGAAAACCAACTTGCAGGCAGATAGCAAGTATGACTGTTCCCAGTGCTCAGGACTCCCAAAATGGCAGGAAAGTTGGTGAGATGGCAGAGTATGTCTACCCAGTGACACGCAGTGGGTGAGTTTTTTCTGCTCCCTGCATCTGGGTGCCTGAAGCAAGGTCGATCTATCTGCAGGGTTACGGAGGCTGTGAGCTCCTGCCTGACAGCATGATCCAGAGCTCAGGAGAAGGGAAAGGCTCTTTTTCCTGCTGCCTCACAGATGTCTGAAATTGTCTCCTGCATAGTTAGTGGCAGAGGGTATATATAGGGATATCTATATGTTCACAGATACTATGGTCAGAAGAGACTATTCTGGTCATCTGGTTTGGGTTTTTTTCCATATTACAGACTTCAGGTTTTTCCCCCATCTTGGATTGAGTGATCTCTTAGATATTTAATCTTTAAAGACTCCAGTCTCTTCTGAGTCTACCACCTACTAGATAAGCTCTTTCAATGTCCAATTATCCTCACAGCTAGGAAGAGGCATCTTATTTCAAAGCTGAATTTACAGAGCTGTTTCTTCTGGGTTCTGTTTTCATGGTTTCCTCTTCTTTCAGCTGATTTTTTTTCTATACACTTTTGCTACTAGATTAAAATGGCATGAAAAAATCTGAAATGTATAGGTATACTTAAAACCTTTGTCTTTAATTTTCCAGACTAAGTGTTGCGTATTAGAATAGCTTATTTATAAAAAAAGCTGGAAGGAAGAGAATACTTAAGGAGTCTAGCTAGTAAGTCTGCTCTCACTGATTGAATCCTGAACTGCTAGATTAACAAATCTTCACCGTTTTCTTACAGCCTTCTTCTGTTGTTTTTAGTTGCTTCTTGCACATGTCTATCCACAACATCTTTACCAGTTCTTAAGTAGGTATTCTAACTCCTCGTCTTTCACAGTCTGTGTTGTATTTTGACTCAAATGTACTTCAACAGCCTCTTCTTGGAATGAACTGTTTAGCTGAAAGCCCTTTAAATGTGACATGAACGTTTGCCCTCAGAGGGTGCAGAAGAACAGCCATACTGCATCAGACCAGAGGTTTATCTAGCCCAACAGCCTCTTTCCAGGGGTGTCCAAACAGATGCTTTTGGGAAGATGATTAAAAAACCAAAAACTTATTTCCTCCTCGGCTATTAGCCAAGTCCCCAGTGCAAGTCGGCATAGATGCTAAAGCAAGCAGGCCTTTAGGCAAATAGAATCTGGAAGTAATTTTTGCTGCTAGGTCTAGCGTGAGGTTATTTCATGGGTGGGCACATCCAGAACCACGCAATACTATGTAGTCTGAACTAAATCTGCATGGTGATCAGCTTGGGCCTTGTGAACCCACAATGTGCGAATACAACAAGCTCAGTAACAAATTGCATGAAAAGGTTTTGGTTTTTTTCTTGTACAGCTAAAATGAGGCTAAGCTAAGCACATAAACAAAGTCTCTTTTCACTTTAAAGGAGAAAAATGCAAGGGAAAAACAGCATAGTTAGTAATGGCAAAAGGGAAGAGAAGAACAGGAAGGCAAAAGTGGGGTTTTTTAGAACTTTTGAACACTTGCATGTTTTGTTGACTTCATTTGATTTCTAAATGGAGGAAGATGGTGATGCAAGCAGGCAAAGCAATATTTCCTGGCTACTGATTGTATGTATAATTGTAGCTGCAGATTTTTTTAGAAGTTTCAGCCATTTTGTTTTGAGCTTACTGGTATTAAACGCAAATGATTACTCCAGCACATATCTCTGGGCACTCCCTTTCCTACATTTAGGATAACCAAGTTTCTCTCTCAGTAAGATGAAGTGGACTTGCCACTCTACTGTATGGAGAAGGTGAAAAAGGGATAAGATTTTGTGGGAGAAACCCCCCCACACTTTTTTGTAAGCCTCCTGCCACCACTGAAGAGCTGTGCATATAAACTTATTCATGCTAGTATCCAAGGGCAATTGGATTTCAAATGGGCCTAACACACATGCGGGTGGCAGGACAATTGAAACAATTTCAAAGTGAGAGTTAGGAAAGGGGTGGGGTGGGGTGGGGGGAGAATAAAATGCAAATTGTCTGCACTCTCTAAATTATGCACCAGAGAACTCTGAGTGGATCTAGCCAGAAACACAGAATGAATGGTGACTAAATACAAAATGATTTGCAGCACCCCAAATATAGCCTGGAATCATCAGACTTCTTAAATCACTTCTGTATTGTTGCCGATTAGGTAGGTCTGAGCTACAAAACCAGACTGTTCTTTCCAGCCAAAGCTGGACTTGAGGGTATTTTGCTTTCCTCTGTTCTAGAGACAGAGGGCAAAAGAGTCATGTAGCTGAGAGCCAGATGCCAACACTAGCAGGGGTCTGAAATGAGAATGGGAACAGCTTTTGCTGAGCAGAAACCATAATGCCATACTGCAGCAGAACATAGTTTAGTGCTTCAGCAAACCCATATTTATAGAAAGCATCAGCACACAGCTATGGTCTCATGTCTGAAGGTTGCCTTTCACCCCCTTGTAAATATTTTTCAAACAAGACAGAGGGGTGGGAGATGGGAGAAAGCTCAAATGATGTTTAAATTTCTGCAGCAGTGGAATTTCAGTACCTGCTGCAAAGCATCTAGTATTTACCTCTTAAACTGAAATACCAAAACTCGCTCTTCTGAAGCTTTTGCCAGTTTTCACGCCCCCCTCCCACCCCCACAGCTTCACCACTACCGTCAGCATTTGCTATGCCATTTCGCTTCATTGCTCACTTGCTAAATATAAGTCTGAGGATTTTTCTTTCTTCTGCAAGCTCTGCTGTGCCATAAGCACTGGATTCTGATAACTCCCCCACCCCAATTCACTGAAAGCTATGGATTGCTTACAAAGAGGCATAAGTCCGTCTTGGGTGAAATGTTGTCTCCTGTGGCCAAGAAAGCACTCCACACTGCCCATGCACAGTGTCATCCAGGAGTGGTGACCCCCCAAGTCCAACAGAGCTTTCCTTTCAGGTGCTGAGGCATGCTTGTACTCCAGGCTTGGGTATTCTTGTTCACTAAAGGCCTAGTTTGCTTTTGAGGCAGACCCAAAGTCCACTTAATCTCTCAGCTTTGCTGGAGACAGAGGTAGCTTTATATACATGTTTATGTACCCAACACTACAGCAGTCAGAGGTGATGTTCCTGTTTCTGCCCACCTCTTGTCTGGTAAGTGGGAGGCCTGGACCTGAGCCCCTTCTGTTCCTAGATCCACAGCTATGAGCTTCAAAGAGATGCTGCAGTTACTAGGCTAGAGGTCTGCTTGTGTACCCAGAAGGAAGATGAGCTACCAGTTTGAGCAGACCTCAACTGAATGAGCAGTGGGACTACTACATGGAGCTGGAGGTGCTTTGCTGGGAGGAGGAGGAACTGGAGTCCTGTTGCCTTTCAAGGTCAGTTCATGCTTTATGGACATATACAAAAAAAGACTGCATTGAGAGCAGGGACTGCAGGCAAAGTGGATTGTAGAATGGATAGCTGAGGCTGGAAGGCACCTCAGGAGGTCTCTGGTCCAGCCTTCTGCTCCAAACAGGGTCAGCTGTGTGATCTGATCAGGTTGCTCTGGGTTTTCTGGTCTTGAAAACCACCAGACACAGCCTGCACAGCCTCCCTGGTTAACACAATTCAGTGCATGGCTATCCTCAGGCTGAAAAATTTTCTCCTTGCATCCAGTCTGTGCCTCTCACTTTGCTTTATGCCTAATGTCTTCCCACTGTGCACTGCTGTGATGAGCATGGCTCTATTTACTGGGTAAACTCATAGGTATTGAGGGACTGCTGTTAGACGCTCCTGGAGCTGTCTTGTCTTCCAGTTGAACCAGCCTTAGTCCCTCAACCTCTCTTCACAGAGCAAGTGCTCTAGCCCTGACCATCCTGGTGGTCTTCTGCTGAAGTCATTCCAGTTGTCTGATGAATTTCTNGGGGGGGGCAAAACTGTGCACAATATTCTAAACACAATCTAATAAGTGCTTAGCAGAGAAAGGTAATCCCTTCTCTTGATCCGCTGAATGCGCTTCTGATGATACAGCCCAGGATTGCTATAAAACCTTCTGTGCTGCCACGGCATGCTGCTGGCTCACGTTCAGCTTGCTGTCCTTCATAACCTCTGGAGCCTTTCAGAAGATGTGCTCCACAGGCAGTGACTTGCCGAAGGACTCTGAAGTACTTCAGAAGCTCTTATGTCTTCATTGCCTGTATGGAGAATTTACTTACCTTAGGTATTCTGAAGGAAGCTTTATAAATCTGACCATGTTTTCCCTACTGGTCTTTGTTTAAGACCGCTACTGGGTCACCCGAAGATGTTAATTAGGTGAAGTATGGGCTGCCTAGATAGTTATGTTAACTACACAGCTCCCTGTTAGCATTTTCAGAAGTACCTGAAGACTTAGTGGAAAAGAAAACAGTTATCCCCAATTCTATTCCTATTATCGCATCGATGTAATCTATGCAAGTATTCCAGAATAAAGAGATGCAAGGGAATACAGCAGACCACGCATGTGTGCACACAAAAATTTGCTTGGTTACCACCGCTCCTGATAGTAGTAGCTCCTGGTGTGGTGTCAGGCTGTTTATGCCCAGGAATGGACATAATCACATACCCTTCTGCTTTCACCCCAGTCCACAGTTTGTACCCAACAATAACTGGATGGGGCAGCACCACTACTCTTGTATCTGAATGCAGTTCATGTTTTCTTTCTTTTGTTCTCCATCACCTTTCAATGTCAGCTCCTTTCCTTTTCTTATTTCTCTACCCCTTTCTTAGCTGTTCCTAGATGTGCCTTTTTCTTAGGGTGAGCTGCTTCTCTGAGATAAATATACCATACTCTCATACTGCAGAGAGACAGATTGTCTTCTCAATCTCTACTTGCAATTCTGAAATGCTGAGATTGGAGGTTATTGCCAAATTGTCAGGACAGATCAGCAGTGAGGGTGTATCCGAAGGTCACTATTGGAAACTGGGGATATTTCAGGACAGTGGATTCAGTATATTCTGCAAAATAGCTGTTTGCTTCTTTGTTTGCTATCAAATGCAAAGGCCTGATCCTGTAGTTCTAAGAATGACCTCACTGGCCTCGATGGCACTGTTGCCTGACAGGGATTGCAGGATCAGATTCTCCAGGATGTTTGATAAATGATGCATGTCCATGGGGAAATTGGCTTGTTTAGCCATTCATGAATATATGCATTTTGAAAAAGCAAGATTTTGCTTACAGTTTCAGAAGTAAAAGAGCAAATTTCCTGGCTACTTCTAAAAATATAACTATCTCTTAATGTCAAGATGCCAATCTGAAACAACTCATATAATAGCATCTAATTTACAGTGAGGAATCATTATCTTCTAGCTGCATCACAGCTAGCAGCAAATAATAAAGTAAAGCTGTATGCCACTTAAAAAGAGGGAAAAGTTCATATTGATAAAAAAATTAAGTTGTCGAGACCATATTCACAGTTAGTGGTCTGTCTGATGTTCTCTCTCTGCCTCCTCCCCCACCTTTAATTTCAAGGATGAAGCAGTATGGGCTACAGCATTAAGGAAAGTATATATTTCTCTTCTTTCTCGGCTCAGCTTCAAAGAGCAGGAGATGAGTCTGTATCAGTTCTCTTCTATCACAGTGCCAGGACGGGAGGTAACTTCATTCTGTAGCCAGCAAAAGATGTGCAAAACATTGAAAGGGTGGACTAACTTACTGCCCTTGATATATATATATAAAAAATGCTGGCAAGCTGAGTGTCTTCCTCTTGCAAGCTTCTGAAAACAAGGTAAAAAGTGGTAAAATCTGGATTTCAGTTACTCACAGTGTAAGTGGTACTTGGCTAACGCAGAGTGGTTTGGCCTCCAGGTGCAGAGAAGCTATCCAGCTTGCCAGCTTTTTCCTCCAGGAAGAGGAAAAGCCAGTACATAAGCCAAGGGTTCAGGACCAACCAAGTGAGTGCTACTGCAGCTGTGTGGGACAGAGCTGGAGGCAGCTGGTCTGGCTGCCTCCAAAGCACGGGTGCAGACCACCTGCCTTTCCCTGCTACTTCCAGAATCTGGCCTGAGCACTGCCCTTCCCTTAGCGTACGAGCTGCTTCTGCTTGTGAAAGCAGCAGCCTGTTGCACTAGTAGAAGTATATTCTGGAAGGCTGAAGATCAGGAGTCAAACAGTACTGAAGACACATTCCAAGTGTAGTACTAGGTCCTTCAAGAGAAGGTTTCATATAGCCATTCTCTTATATCTCAAATGAATTTACATATGGGAAAAGCTAAATCTGGTTTCAACTGCTAGGTCAAGTTCTTGAAGGTTAGAAGTAGTAAAATGGAAGTTTGCTTAAGTATCTGAGATGTTCTGAGTGTTCACAGCAAGTCTGTATGCTATATTTAGGCAGATGTGCTGAAAGTCTCTGGGTAGCTTGGGGGTTGTAGACTCTGCCATAATTTCATCTTTCTTGAATGTGAGAGATCAGATGCCTTACTAGACAGCCATCTACTAGATAGTCTAAAAAGAAAACTTTAGTTTAAAAGACTAGCCAACCCTTTCTTGTTCAGCCTAAACACTGGAGCACAGAACTGAAGGAAATTTCTGGGGCAGAGTATTCAAACATCTGCATGTAAAAAACGGCCACAAAAAGTTGCCTAGTCCAAAGGATTTACAAAACTCTTCAGGTGCTTCACCATGGGTGCCTTCTACCCATGTCTATTTGCTGCAAAGCCTAATCTGTCACAGGAACAAAGCAGGAGAGGGATCAAGGTAGTGCTGAAGTCCTAATCCCTCAAGTGCAGACCATTAGCGGTGTGTGGGGAAACGTACTTCAAGAGTTTGAGCAAGCAAGATGTGCCTCAGGCTATCCTGAAACCATGAACACTGTCAAGGTATACTATTTTCCAGTTAGACCTTGGCTTTGTCAGCATCTAGACCTTCAGAAGAATAAAGATCCCTGCTCTGTTTGAGAAGCCTAACATACATCAAGGGAATAAATATACCTTTCTGGTCCCCAAAGGTGATCAGTCCAACCCAGCCACACTCACACAACACAAACACACTGTGAGAGACTGAAGGAGTTAATGTCTCAAACTTTGTGGTGGGGCAAGTTCTACTTGACAGCTAACTGCATAATAATGAACTCTGCCTAGCAAGGAACCATAGGTGAAAAGAAGCCCATCAGCACTTGTGGGGTGGTGGTGGGGTGCTGGAGGGTGCACAGCTACCTGTTCTGGTGTGCTGTTCTGATATGCTGAACAGGGCAGCTCACCATGTATGGCAACACGGAAGAGGAAGCTACACCCCAAACGACCCCCAAGCCCATGGCCCAAAGGTTACCTAATTAGCCTAATGAGTTTGAGTGCCCGCCTGCAGGAGGGGCAAGGATGGTAAAAGGACACAAACTGAAGCCCCATGTGCGCAAGCCCACCGGAACTGGACCCCTTGGCTGACTGAACCAACGCTGGACCCAGGACCAGTGAAATCTTTTTCTTCTCTTTTTTTTCCCTTTTCCTTTTCTGTAATCCCTACACCTCATCCCTTCAGACATAAACCATTGACCAAGTCTGGGACTAGGAGTGGATTCAGCCATCCCTGGACTCCTCACTGAGAAGGAGTCTAGAAAGCAAGGGGGTCTGCTCTGAACCTCGTGACTCAATGGGAGGGTTCCCCTTATTGTCTTCCCTGAACTGATTCCCAAATAAGCAAGGCCTGTAGTACATGTTTGGTGATGTGTGGTTAGCACATCTTACACAGTTTACTGACATAGCCTCACGCCAATTTCTCTTGTGAGCATACCAATTTTGGTGGTGAGCATGCCAATTCTTGCCATGAGCAAATAAAAATTGAGTTTTGTGAGTTAAAGAATCCCTGGTGTCGTTTCACCTTAAACCTGACCTGGGAATCATCAAACCTGAGTCATCGTCCTGAGAAATTGGGATGTGACACACACAAAGGGGTCAGGTCTCCCTCCTCCTCTAGGATATCAGGAACAAAAGACAGTCTTGGTTTTGAGGGGGAAGACAAATTGCCTTGGATATAAATGTCTTAATGTTCTTTGGAAGTTTTAGTCCCTTTGCTTATTGAATTTCTCCCAAGTCATGAACAGAGATGCTAGGGTTTAACATAGCTTATGAAAGATATTGCACTAATTACTTAGTTCCATGTTATGTTAGGAGACATGGGATTAATAAACATGGCTTATTATTAAAAAATAAAAAATTGTTGTGGAGGTAAGATAGGCACTGCAATATGCTTGCTTATCAAGCCCTTGGTCTTGCAATCTTTTAAGTGCATCAGTATTTCTGGATGCACAAGCTGTTTCTGTGAAGTAAGTGTTTTCTGTGCCCTGCTTGAGCTGGATGACAGGAAATACCATTGTCAGATACTTAACTTCTTCAAAGTTTAAACAAAAAACCAACCAACCAAAACCTCAAACAAATCCAGATATTTAAGTTCATATACAACTAGTTGTATTAATCTCACATAAGTAGTTTTTCATGGCATGGCGTCCCAAGGTGGCAAGATAAGATGTCTCCTAAATAAGTTGAACTGGACTGTATTCTCCCTACTGTACAGAGAGACATTGAGTTCTTAAACTTCTTTCCAGACAGGCTTTAGTGCTTGGTAATTCCTGGGTAATTTGGGTTGATGGGTTAGGGTGGGTTTTGGTGGTGGTTGTGCTTTTGTGTTTGGTTTGGTTTGGTTTTTGTTTGCTGGGGGGGTTTTTTAATTCTTTGGTGGGTGTTGGGGGTGCTAATCTTCAAATAACTAAAAATCTTGAATTTTTTTAAAGGACTCACAATAGAAATAATGAGACAGTCTTAACAAGGCACCTGCTTTGAGCTAATTGTCTAATGTGTAATGAAGGGTTAACATTTTTTAAACTGATTCCTGGATTTATTTTGAAGACAGATGTGTTAGATTCTCTTATTATGTACATCTTGTACACGTAGATGGGGGAATATATATTTGGACAGTTTTCTGCCATTAATTTCTAGTTAGATGCATGTCAACAATGTGAATCGGCATTGCTATTGTTCAGCAGCCCTGTGATTGCTCTGTCCACCCCAATTAATGAACAGCTTCCTTTATAAGTAGATTAATAGAGGAAGTCCCATTACCTAAAGTTATTTCAGTCACTGTGTTATAGTGCACCTCATTAGAGAACTGTAAAATGAAGCAACGTTTCAATTAGCTATTACACACTATTTGATCCTTTTTGTTTTCTCAGCTATTGTTTTAAATGAGTTTTTGAGAAGGCCCTGACTTCTCCCCAGTGTTCTTGAGCACAGCACAGCTTTCTGTGAAATGTCACTGCGCTTAAGAACAACAGCAAATGTAGCTAAGTTCTCACTGTATTGCTAGAGAAAACTGCAATGGAAAATTCTCTGTGTTCTGCTTAATGCAAAGAAAGGTTTCTCTTTTAAAAAAAAGTCAGCGTACAGATACTGTGAGGTGTGTGGTGTCAATCAGAACTTGTTACAGTTGCTTAGCCCAAATGCTAAATGACTACGTAAAAGGGTAATACCATAAGGTAAACTACAAAACTGCAAGTAGCTTTCACATAGAAAGTCATATGATGGCGGAAGAGATTGCAGTACTAGGCCAATATATGCAGATGTGACAAAAACACTTAAGCTAGTAGTGTTGTGTCCAGTTCTGGGCTCCACTGTACAAGAGAGACACAGACATACTGAAGGGAGTTCAGTGAAGGGCCACAGAGATGATGAAGGGACTGGAGGGAAGGCTGAGAGAATTAGGACTGCTCATCCTGGAGTAGAGAAGGCTCAGGAGGATCTCATCAATGTTTATAAATACCTGAAGGGAGGGTGCAAAGAGGAGGGAGTCAGGCTCTTTTCAGTGGTGCCCAATGACAGGACCAGAGGCAATGGACACAACCTGAAAACCAGGAGGTTCCCTCTGAACATCAGGGAACGCTTTTCTACTGTGAGGATGACCGAGCACTGGCACAGGTTTCCCAGAGAGGTTGTGGAGTCTCCATCCTTGGAGACACTCAGAAGCCATTTGGACACAGTCCTGGGCAGCTGGCTCCAGGAGTCCCTGCTTGAGCAGGGGTGGGGTTGGAGCAGATGACCTCCAGAGATCCATTCTGACCTCCCTGGGATTATGTAGGAGATTTAATGCAAAGCACACAAGAGTAGAGTGAACCTCTCCCTCTACTGAATGTAAGGAAAAGTTTAATCACTGATTTTTAAGAGCTTTCATTGATCCGAGTTCTATGAAATAAATTTTAAAAAATCTGGAAGATAATTCACATTCATTCAAACTTCAGCATGCTGAAATGGCTGGATTTGCCATTTCTTTTGGGTTTGTGTGGCGGGGTTTTGGTGGCAGGGGAAGGGGGTACAAGGGTGGCTCCTGTGAAAAGCTGCTAGAAGCCTCCCCGGCTCCAAGTCATACCTGCCTCTGGCCCAGGTCGAGCCCATCAGCAACGGTGGTAGCACCTCTGGGAGAACAGATTTAAGAGGGGAACCTGCAGTGGAGAGGGGAGTGGGATGTGAGAGGAACCCCTCTGCAGATGCCAAGGTCAGTGAAGAAGGAGGGGGAGGAGGAGCGGGGGAGGAGGAGATGCCCCTGCAGCCCGTGGTGAGACGGCAGGCTGTCCCCCTGCAGCCCATGGGGGTGAGCAGGGGAGCAGATGCCCACCATGCCACACTGGAGCAGGTGGATGCCCCCGAAAATGGCCGTGACTCCATGGGAAAGCCTGTGCTGGAGCAGTCTGTGACCGAAGGACTGTGTCCTGTGGAAGGAACCCACACTGGAGCAGCTCTTGAAGGACTGCAGCCCATGGGAAGGACTCACGCTGGAGAAGTTCGTGAAGGACTGTCTCCTGTGGTAGGGACCCACAGTGGAGCAGGGGATGAGTGAGGAGTCCTCCCCCTGAGGAGGAAGGAGCAGCAGAGACAATATGTGATGAACTGACCCAACCCCCATTCCCCATCCCCCTGCACTGCTGGGGGGAGGAGGGAGAGAAAGCAGGGAGTGGAGCCAGGAAGGAGGGAGGGGTGGGGGGGAAGGTGTTCTAAGGTTTGGGTTTACTTCTCATTATCCTTGTTTTGATTTGATTTGTAGTAAATTAAATTGATTTTGTTTCTTCCCCAAGTTGAGTCTGTCTTTTGCCCGTGGCCATAAGTGATGAGTGATCCCTCCCAGTCCTTGTCTCGACCCACAAGCCTGCCTTTATATTTTCTCCTCTTCACCCCACTGGGGCCAAGGGGGGGGCGGGGGGGAGTGAGTGAGCAGCTTCATGGTGCTTTGTTATCGGCTGGGCTCAAACCAGGACACCATTACATTATCAGACTTGCCCATAAATGACATGGAGACCCTTTCCTCTGATCATAAGGTAAGCATCCACCTTCATAAAGTGTCCATTCTTGTTCTGAATGGCAAGGTTAGTATGTGCTCAAGCTCTATTCAGTGTTGGCAGTTTGGGTTGAATTATGTAAGGCAGGGTGAAGGTAGTGAAACCATTGCTATCTTGAGTTCTTTATGTCATAGCTACAGACTTGCCAAGCATTTAGAGAGCACACCCACCGGTGGAGGAGAGGGAGGGAGAAAGCAGACTTACCTGCTACTTTCTTGTAGTGGAGAGTTACTGGTTAACTCCTGAAAAATTCAGTTTATGGACTGAGCCAGCTGGCTCTGCACAAGGAGGATAGGTGGTTGGTACCCACTCTCCTGTCTCCCTTTCTCTTCTGAGGGAGGCATCAAACCACTCTGATGTGGGAGTAGTGGAGATCTTTAAAAAAGGGACACATCTAAATGGTGGGCATTGGCCCTTCTAAAACTTAACTAATACAGAGTTTTACATTTCTGATCAATTCTTTCAAAGATGCTCATAACCATGATTTAGATCAACGCTGAATTTAGAAAGAAAAGCAGCCAAATGCTCCTTCTGGAAATGTTTGGGAAGGTGAGTCCTAAATACCTGAGCCACATCAGTTCCTTGAAACGTGAACACAGAGAGGGCAATGTTGGTCTTGGACTCTGCTGTTCTCCATCTCTGGTTGAAAACCCTGATTCATGGACAAAATCTGCCTCCATCACAGAACAAAAAACAAACCTCAAACACAAAGAGAAGCAAACAAGTTTGTGGTGGTATACAGGAGATTTTTTTTCTAAAAACTGAATCTTATAGGTTATCTTATAATTCAGAGAAGTGCATGTTATACATGTGTTGTAGCTGTGCTTCACAGACTCAATGGGTGTCACTGAGTTTAAAGGAATATAGTTAATCAAAAGGCCCTGCAGAATTCTGCTCTGCAGTGAACTCCAGTACTTACAGAAACTTTTCATTTGTGGTTGTAGGTGATATTTCAAGTAAAGACAGACAAAGGTCATAATAAGAATTATTGTCATTCTATGCTATGATCATGCCTTTTCAATAGTAAGATATCCAAGAAGAATATAAAGCATAAAATACTAACATATGGCATGCAAGATTTCACTTTTTAAAAATTTATCTTTACTATAGCAATTAAGTAGTTAGCAGAGTAGCCATGCAGTAAGGGAACATGTAGGTTCACTGTGTTGTTCTTACAAACTAGACTTTAAACTAGAGCACAGAACTGATGTAACACTGCTCCATGAAAAGTGTTTGGTTTTCTTAATGAAATACCATGGCATGAGATTCAAAGATAAGGGTGTTCATTACAATGCTGATCATGTATAGAACAGTGCAGAAAACTTAGTGTGACACAGGACTTGACCCAAGGCATGAAAATCTAATTGAATGGGAAACTGCTGCACTGAAATATTTGAATCAGAGTGTCTTAGGTAATTTTTTTCTTCCCTCAAGGCTGTTTACTTGAATTGCATGGTTGGATGAATACAGCATGAATATCAGTCCAAAGGAAGTGCTGGTCAAATTTTAAACAAAAAGCTATCTTTCTAGTAGTATGCAATGCAACTGTATTTCTAGTAGCCTAGGAAGATTTTTTTCTATTTGCTTATTTGGGTCAACATACGCAACTACTACCATTCTGAGGATTAAGCTCTAGAAGGCCAAAATATCAGTTTGCCAATTTAATCTCTTTTATTTTCAGTTATCAGCACTGCTTATCATAAGTCTTTTTATCATTTGAGTAAGCTGAATCAACCTGCGGTATTCAGACTTGGAGCACACCTTGCTTTCAACGTACATTTCCAGCTTGGAAAGTACAATTGAGGTAGAGTCATGCTTACATGAGAATTGAAAATAAAATGATAAAACTCAACACTTCCTATGCAGAGACCAAAGACACAGGAGGGGAAGGGGAGATAGAGCAGGGACTGAAGATGCAGCTGAATCATTGCTACTGGGTGAAATGGGAGGCATGGGAGAAGTGGCAGATATACTAGGAGTGAGTCCTTCAGGTGCCATACAACCTCTCACGCTGGTAGCAACAAGAATGAGCAGCTCAGTGTCTTATTTTACTCTTATTTTTTCTGTCTCTTAAAGTGTAGTGCTCAAAACTGGACACTCAGTCATGCTTTCGTCAGTGTTGAGTAGAACACACTAGAAACTTTTGCCTGTCATAAATGCAGCACAATTTCATCTGCAGTAGATAGTGGTTTTGGTGAGAAGAACTCCTATTTAGTTCTGGCGCACTTGGAACTCCAGTCCTTGGAGGTTGTGGTCCTTGTTTTGCAGTTGGGTGTTAGATGTAGCAATGGGAAATCAATCACTTCATTCTTTGTTGTCTTTCATCCTCTGCACCGCTTGTCCAATTTATCACAGTCATGCTGACTTTGTCCTTCAGAGTATTTTGCTACTTCTTCATCTTGGTGTCATCCATGCATCTCCGTTTTTTATATAGTTTTTATATGAATGCTATATCTGCTCTTTCTTCAAAGTCATCAGGGGAGATGCTGAAAAGAGACCAGCTGAGGACATACAGGTGCCTTGCATTAGAAGCACTTTGCCAAGTCTGTCAATAATAATTGCTAATATGTTTTGTTGCAACTAGTCATGTATTTCATCCATGCTTTTGCATATAGCCTCCCAAACTCATTTTGGTCAAGGTCAAACAATACCATGCCTACTGCTTCCCCTCTACCTTGGTTCCTGTATAATATTAATGGAGCCCCTCAAGCCAGAGCACTCAAGTCATGAAGTCCCTT